>JBANCY010000106.1:0-73286 GCA_037040045.1 Phorticella flavipennis | reverse complement strand
TGTGTGTGTGTGTGTGTGTGTGTGTGTGTGTGTGTGTGTGTGTGTGTGTGTGTGTGTGTGTGTGTGTGTGTGCTGCATGCCCCACTGCGCCTGGTTGCTGCCGGCCGCCAGTTGCCTTTTATTTTTAACAGTCAAAGCGGAAAAATCGCAGAAAAAATAGGGAATTTGCCGTGACAGGAACAAGGCAGAGGGGCTGGAGCAGAAGCGGGGGCAGGTGCTGGAGCAGGGGCAGAGGTATGGGCGGAAAACGTAAAAAGGGAAATCAAACAAACATTTGCTAAATTGGAACGGAACGAGAAGAGACGCAACGAAATGGCATGGAACGTGGAACGGAACTGAAGCAACGCTAAGAGGCAATGCTTACGCCCAAAATCTCAGCCGGAGCCGGAGGAAAGCGGATGACTTTGGCTGGGCCAAAGGAAGTGCAAACGGACGATGGGAATGGGGCAAATGGAAGAAATGGGGGCGTGGCAGCGACTTCATCGTCAACGTCTTGCAAAAGTGTTTTGCTATGCAATTTGAATAATTTAATGGATTTTTATGAGCAGTAAAACGCTTGAAGGATGCACTGGCCCACTGGCATCCTGTCAGGACATGCACAGGCAATGAAATGCAATGTGTGTGCCTCTGCCTCTGCCACTGCCTCTGCCTCTGCCTGTCAGTTGCCTTTCGAAGCAAACTATTCCTCCTGCCTGCCGACTGCCGACTGCCAAAATCGCCGTAAATTTTCTTCTGTCGCCCCGGACTACCCACCGCATCGCATTGCCCGTGGAAATCTGGGTTTGGGTTCAGGTTGCGGGCTTAGAGCCTGGGCCGGAGCCGGTGCCAGCCGGGCAACCGGGCAACCGACAGGCATTTGCCAACGGTGTGGGGCTGTTTTGGTTTTACAGGTTTCAGATTTCAGGGTTTTCCGTGCTGGCGCCAGAGTTGCGGCTGGGATTGAAGCTGAGGCGGGAGCCGGAGCCGGAGACGAAGCCGGAGCCGGCGCTGGGACACTGTGGGCTTATTCAATTTTGCAATCGCCGCTTGTTGGCGTCGTCGAATCTCTGCAACTGGCTCCAATTGACTGCCGACGACGACGACGACGTCGCCGAGGACAACAACGACAACGACAGCGATGGTGACGGCAATGGCGATGGCGATGGCGATGGCGATGGCATCACCAAAGGCAGTCAAGCGTTTGCCTGCAGAGTGCACAGGAAGCAACATTAAGTCGCCGCACAGCAGTTTCAGCCAGCAGATACCCTGGAAAGCTGTGATCCTCCATGAAATTTTCAGTGAGGAGCCGATTTGAGCGAATCTTTACACCCATCAAAGAGATAACAGAGCACATGTTGGCACTGAACCCTTCCAGCACACAGTTCGTGCGTGCCTTTTTGATCATCAGCAGCAATTACAGGGTATTGCCGCGTGGACAACACCAACAACGTCGCCCAGCAAATGCAATAAATTTTCAAGTCATTTCAACTTCCGGTGTGTGGCCCGATTACAGTTTAGTAGCTGTAAATATATAGCATCACACAGACACATACACAGACACACATATACATACACACACACATGCACACTATCTCTCTCGCTCCCTTGCCTGCTCTGTCCTGCTCTTCACCGCAATGTAAAGCGCCCGTATTTTATGTTGCCTACTTTTAAGCGCTTCCCTGATTTTCGGTCCAGTTGATGATTTTAAAGGGCACAAAAAGTCCCGGAGAACGAGCGCAATATTTACAGTTCACTTCTAATGGCATCGCATACTGTTCAATCATGAGTCGGGCATCTATATGTGTTCTCACGGTGTTAATTTACTGCCCTTTAAGCAGACATCTTTGACATATTTGTTTCAAGCTCATTGTTATCGATATGTTTTGAGTCTAACTACCATCACTAGACGAAAATATGAGGGAGAAAGAAGAGTTTTGTAATAATAAAGGGTGTAGCGATAGTGAAGGAGATAGTTCGTAATCGAATGAAATGTACTCTATCGATACTTTGCAACTATATTGTGTGTTATTGTCATCGTGACATAGGATTTTTGTAATGGATCGCTACCAGAAGGAGAATCCCATTACAATCGTCAAATTTCGGATCTTATACACCAAGTAGTTGGGAAAAGCATCAAGATTGATTTACCAAAATTGGGATCGCTGAAGGTCATGCGATTTGACTCCGTTGAACTATTTTCTGTGGTGCTAGACATTGAACAAAGTCAATGTAAATGATTCGAAAACGATTCAAAAATTTAATATAAATATAGTGAAAAATTCCGAAACGTTTGATATATTTGATACAAAAATAATTTCTTAATAATTAAAATCTTTTGAGTTCTTTGCCAAATCAAAGTACCACAAGTCTTAATGGAATACCCTATATGTTCTAACTATATTTTTGATATAATAACTTTTTTCCACAATTTTCATATTTTATTTTGAAAATCAAAGTATAAAAAACGATCTAAAGAAACACCCTGTAGATACTTATAGCAGAGTGTTATGAGTATCAGATGTGAGAGATGCGCGATTAATAGAACAATTGACTTTATTTTTATTGAAACATAATATACTTGGACCAGTGGATAGCACACTGTGCCGCCAACAAGAGATGCGAGTTCGAGTCCCGCTCATGTCAATAGGCATGACCCTCCTAGAGAAACTAGGTTGTGGCGTAGGATTTGAGATCCCCCCACTTAAAAAAGTTCTTCAGTGAAGGATGCAGAAATAATGGAAAATAGTGCTTCAGGCCGTGGCGATATACATAATGTTGAAAGCGGCCACCTCGCCCTAGGCAAATTTGCGGCAATTTAATTAAGGCGCAACCACTGTGCACACTGTGCACACTGTGCCACCGTGTGACATGTGAGACAAATATTATGAAAATCGTTTTTGACACTGAGCCGAGAGGGGGGCGTGGTTAGTTGGCGTGAGGCAGGGCAGGGACAGGGGCAGGAGCAGAGTTGGAGCGGCGACGGGCGCTGTCTCCGCCTCGCATTTCCCAGGAGTTTCTGGGGCTTCTTTTTCTTCAGCTTCCACTGCTTCTTCTTCATCTTCTTCATCTTCTTCTTCTTCGCGTTATTTGCCTCGTCATTGTCATAGGCTGACGGTTGTTGTTGTTGTTGTTATTGTCACTGGGCGCCATTATTACAAATATTCCCATTGTTGTTCGTTAGCGTCGCCAAGCAGCGCGGTTTTTCTTCCTTTAACTGTCACATTTGCCTGCCACTTCATCATCATCAGCAGCAGGCGAGGCCGCAGCATCACCAGCAGCAGCAGCTGGAGCTGGAGTCGGAGGAGTCGGGGAAGTCGGAGGAGTCCGGGTGTGACAAGCCCAGCTAGCAATACAATGTGGCCACGGCCACAATTCTTGGCTGTCGTTCGCTGTGCGTGCTCCTGCTTCCTCCTTCTGCTTCTTCTCCAGCCCACTTTGCACCCCCTCTGTCGCCTCCCCGCACGACAAGCACTCAACTGCTTCCGTTTGGAGTGCAAGCAAGAAGCCGTTTGGTGATTAGCGAGCGCAGCAGCAGCACCAGCCGAGCAACAGCAGCATCGCCAGCGATAACACCGCCTCGAGGCGGGCACTGCCGGAGTTGCCGGTGGTGCAGGAGCTGCAGGAGCTGCAGGAGCTGCCAGGCAAATGATTGCCACTTGAGGTGTAAACGAGCGTATTTTACAACGCCGCACTTCTAGTTGCTCCTGGAAAAGGACGGAAAATGCGAAAAATGGAAGAAAACGGCGAATAAAGTGGAAATAAAGTGACAAAATCTATCAGCCTGCATAACGGGAATCAGTAGAAATAAAGTGCAAAAGAGCGGAAGGGCGAAGGGAGAGGGAGAGTAACTGACAGCCGATCAATGTCAGCGTTTATTACGAGTTATCGATAGGCAATGAAATTTCATGCATTGACCTCATTATGGAGCAAACAATGGGTCTATTGACATTTTATTACGGGAATGTTATATTATGTGAAGGTGGACAGTGAAAGTATGTTATTATTACTATATGGCCATAGCAAACCTATCGGGTCGGTTCCTTTCCTGAAGATCTTTTCTTACGTGGGTGGATTTCAAATCCCATGCCACAACCTAGTTTATCCTAAGGAGGCTCATGCTATCGACATAAGTGGGACTCGAACCCACACATCTTGCTTGGCGCGACAGTGCGCTCTATCCACTGGTCCATCGAGGCCCCGATTCAGGATCTATCAATATTTATATAGATTAACAAACATTCTTTTTAAATCCTCACCCGAATTGACTATAAGAGCTAGAGACTTCGAACTTGATGAGAATATCCGTATATAGCACACGCAGCTTAATTTCGGTACATTCGACCTATCAGTTCCAAATCTGGTAAGACGAATGGAAACTACATGAAGTTCTTAAATGGAAGTTCTCAAATATGGTTACAGTGCTTTAGTCTTTGACCCGACAGGGTTGTTATGGGCATATAATAATATTAAGTTTCAGAATCGATCACTTATCTCTAAAAGTACTCTGTGAAGTTTTCCATCTTATACTCAAACGCGTCTCAATAATTGTTTCAATAATAATTTTTTTAACAATCGATAACTTTTTAGGTGTCTCCACGGGAGCGTAAGATAAATAACAAGACTTGCCAGATCGTAACGATGTTTCGCTTTAACGAACAACATTGTAATATCGATAACAATTGAAGAGGGATATTACTCGAATAACATCATAATGCCCACCCAGTGGAAATGTTTGCCCAAGTGTCTGTTTGTTGGCTCATTTCGACGTCTTGTGCTTGGATAGATGTCCGTCCGGCTGTCGTTGGAGCGTGACGCCTCACTGAGTGCCCGGCCATATCACAGCCGTCGGAGTGGGGCAGCTGCCCGTGCGGCCCATTAAGTGCACTTGGAGCCGATGTTGCGGCTGCAGCTCGCATTACGCTCGATTATGGCCATTATTGAAATTGTCATTAGACGACGCTTTTGATGCAGCTGGAGGAGTGGGAGGAGCGAGAGCGGGAGGAGTGAGAGCGGGAGGAGCAGCAGCTGAGCTTGTTATTATCCTTGCATTGCATGTGGCGGGGCAGGTGGAGGCGGTGCAATAAAACCGTTACATTTAATACGGACTGCGCATGGAATGGCCACACGTTTCCAGTGCATTTCCAGTCTCCAGGCGGGGCAACATATGTTTTAGCCTGGACAACAACCAGCTCCAGTTTTGGTGCTGCCAGATTGCACACAGCAGCAACAGCTGTGCGCGACGGCACAGCCAAGTGGCAACGTTGGCGCCGTCGGCGTAATATATATATGCGAATATATATATAAATGAATTGCTCTCGCGTATTTATGTTCATATATCGTCATAAGATATTAGTTATTAATTAAAAGCGAAACGAGCAAGTGCGCTTGTCCCCAGCTCCCGCCAGGCGCACATCTGTTGGCAAAAATTGTTAATAAATTGTTTAAACACACACGCACACACATACACAGAGAGAGAGGTGCACGCGTTAATGGATTTTGTGTTTACGACAATTTGTCCAATTTGAAAAAAAAACAAGTAAATAAATATAAAAAAAAAAGTTATTAACTAAAGCCCATACAGTCGGTCGGCCGGCCCTCGCGCTCGTTCAGTATTCATTGCCCGCCCGCTGCGACATGTCCGCCAACGGCCAGCACTTGGACGTCACCGACAATGCCAACGGCACCGGAACCGGCAACGCTAACGCCGGCAATGGCCACCAGGTGGCAACCTCAGCCATCGCCGTGCCCTTTACGCTGAAGGTGTCCGGCGCGCCGCATCCGCCGCTGCGCGAGCTGAGCCGCACTTCTTCGCTGGAGAAGACCGTGCCGGCATCACCCACCCTGCAGTCGCCCGCCATGCGGCGCAACGTCAGCGACGGCAACCTGATGGCCCAGGAGGTCAAGGAGGCGCGCGTTCGGGTCATCTACACGGGCGGCACCATCGGCATGATGCGCAATGAGCGCCATGGTAAGTCCTCTGCGGCTCCAACTCTCTTGGTCTTCCAACAATGCATATATTGCCCTCTCTCTTGCAGTCCTCGCGCCCATACCCAATGCCCTGGTGCGCCTGATCCGCAAGTATCCCAACATCCACGACGAGGATTACGCACAGAAACGCTTTGGCGCCGGTGCCTCCATGGCGCCCCTCGTACTGCCCTATGTGCAGGGTGAGGCGCGGCGCGTGCTCTACCAGGTCACGGAATACACGCCCCTCCTGGACTCCAGCAACATGACCATGCACGACTGGGCGCGCATAGCGAACGACATATATGTGAGTCACACCACGCCACGCCTACAATTTCGTACGCCACGTGCCGCTATTTCATCATCATTTCATGCTGAACACCTCCTCCGGAAACCCTTAGAAACTGTCTTTCGGAAGAGATTTCCAATTGGTTTAGCATTCCTCTAAAGCTCCTCTAAAGCTAAAGTGAATTCCCAGAGATGTGGGAGATCAGAGCATAGATAAAGTTATCAACCAGTTTCGGAGTCTATTTTCGTAACATTTTTTTATATCCAAATTCGTAGAACTCTCAAATTTCCTGTTTCTTATCGACCTCTTGGGGCTCGTGAGAACCCCCAATGCTGCCACGGACTGGGAAACTGCTGCGTAATTCCGCTAGAAATCGTCGGACTTTGGCTGGTTGCTAATCTCACGCCTTGCTCATGCTTTGATCCCTGAAATTATTTGCCTGCTCTATCTGAATCTTGATTAGAAATATTTAACCCAAACAACGTCACGGTCGGGAAATTAGCCCGTTTCGACGTCGCTTATCGAACATCTCGAAATTCTCCGTCCGTTGAAATTCACAATTTTCTGAATCAGAACTTTTAGAATAGATTTGATTGACTTTTTCTGGGAGGCTCGTCAGGAGATAAGAGCGCGCGATAAGACTCGTATCTTAAGCCCGGAAATTTTATGGAACACACCGAGTCGCAGATAAACCACACCTATCATACCATAGCACCTCTCTGGTGTTATTATTATATGGTACTATCTGCTTCCTTTACTGAAGATCTTTTCTTACGTGGGTGGATTTCGAATCCTACGCCACAACCTAGTTTCTACGTGAGAGGGTCATACTATCCCCATAAGTGGGCCTCGAACCCACACCTCTTTTTTGGCGGGACAATTCGCTCAATCCACTGGTCCACTGAGGCGCCTTCCAAAATTAATTTCGCCTCTCCAATTCCATTTACAGCAATCCTACGAGTTCTTCGACGGCTTTGTCGTGCTCCATGGCACGGATACCCTCTCTTACACCGCCTCGGCGCTCTCGTTTATGCTCGAGAATCTGGGCAAGACGGTGATCATAACTGGCTCGCAGCTGCCCATTTTTGAGACGCGCACCGATGGCAAGGACAACTTTACGTCCGCCCTGATCATCGCCGGCAACTATGTCATCCCGGAGGTCTGCATCTTCTTTGGCAACAAGCTGCTGCGTGGCAATCGCACCGTCAAGGTCAGCTCCAACTCGCTGGACGCCTTCAATTCGCCAAACGTGCCACCGCTGGCCAAAATCGGCATCAATGTCAACGTGGACTATCGCCTGATCTTCCGGCCGTGCAGCGTGGAGCGCTTCCGTGTCCACTTGCAGCTCGATGAGAATGTCGGCCTGCTGCGCATCTTCCCCAGCATTTCGCTGTCCACGTTCCGTGCCTTCCTGGCACCGCCCATGCGCGGCGTAGTGCTGCAGTCCTTTGGCTCCGGGAACGTGCCTTCGAATCGCAAGGATCTCATCGACGAGCTGAAGATGGCCTCCGAACGCGGAGTCATCATCATCAATTGCACACAGTGCCCGAATGGCTCCGTGGCGGAAATCTATGACACGGGCAAAGTGCTCTTCGACGTGGGCGTCATACCCGGCTACGATATGACTCCTGAAGCTGCACTCTCCAAGCTGGCCTATGTCATTGGCAAGGAGGAGTGGTCGCTGGAGGTGAAGAAACAAATGATGCAGTCGAACTTGCGCGGCGAACTGACGTCCATAGCAGCTCCCAAAATGGAGGACTATGACCTGGTGGATGCTGTGGCACGCTCACTGCATCTCTCCTCACCACAGGAGCTGGACCAACTGGGCGCCACGCTCTTCCCGGCCATGATCAATGCTGCTGTGGCCGAGGGCGACATCAAGAAAATCAACAACCTGAAGGCTTATGGCGCAGATCTGTCGGGCTCCAACCATGACCATCGCACTGCACTGCATCTGGCCTGCCAGCTGGGCAACGTCGAGGTGGTGCGCCATCTGTTGCACAACGGCGTCTCGGTGCACATACGTGACCGCTATGACCGGACGCCGCTACAGGAGGCCGTCTCCACCGACAGCCACGAGATCATACAGCTGCTCATCAGCTGCGGCGCCCACTTGACCGGCTCTTCCCGTGCCGTCGGGGAGCAGCTGTGCGCTGCCGCTGCGCGCGGCTCGCTGCGGCGGCTGCAGTCCTATCAGATGGCTGGTGCTGATCTGGCCTTGGCGGATCCTTCGGGTCGCACGCCGCTGCATGTGGCTGCTCTGCACGGCTTTATGGAGCTGGTGCAGTACCTGCTGCCCTTCATGGAGCACATCGACGACAAGGATATGCTGGGACTCAGCGCCTACGACTATGCCCAACGTGGTGGCCACGCAGCCATTGTGGAGCTGCTCAAAGCGGCTCCTACCGAGGCCTGACCCCATTGGGACAATTTCACCAGTACTTAACGTCCGCTGCTGCTGCACCAGCTGTGCCGGCGCCACCATGCGGATCCTATCCAACGCAGCACATGAAGAATGGAGGATGGAGGATGGATATGTGCGAAGAATCACCTCTACCCGAATGGGAGTAGTCTAGTCCAATAGTTGCTGTTCCAGTGTCGTTAACTGTTTACTTAATGTTTAAAATATTTAAAATATTCTTGCATTTTATATATATATTAGACGCTACACAAGAATTCTCAACTTCTCGAACTTGTTAACTATATAAATAAATACCAAAAATATGATATGATAAATAAATATGTATAAATATATATTTATAATAAATGTTAAACTGGAAGTTGTCTATTTACATTTCGATAGCATATTAGTACAGAAACGATTAGTAATCGTTTTCGATTCGCTTAAAATTCGACTTAAATATTCACATATAATATATTCTCTTTTAAATTTAGCGCCCACTTATCAGACTATCAAAACTATTACAGTGCTTAAAAATTATCGGTGGCGACGCAATCTATTTTTTGATTTACTTAACTCAATGGTATCGTAAGTATTTTAAGAATTAAAAATGAAATTTCGATATCACATTAGCACAGAAATAAATTGTATGTTGTGAATTTTGTAAAATTGTATTTGAATATTTGCATAATATAATATATTCTTCTTTTTTTAATTTAGCGCCCACAAGTCACAAGCTATCGAAATTATTGCAGTGTTTAAAAGTTATCGGTGGCAACGGAACGCAATCGATACTTGATTTATTTAAGGTATTAACGTAAGGGCTCTGTGGCCCAGCAACTGCGCCTATAAAAGCAATTTTTTTTTAAATGCAAGTTCACATTTTTTAATAATTAATATTATTATATCGTCATGCAAGCCTGGTAAATGTAAATGTTATCGACTTGTACGCAGCGTAAGGCAACCCTGAGCCAATGAAAACAAGGGCAGTCAGTACGATTTTTCAGCCCTGGCGTTTAAGTTTTTTGTTGTTAGTTAGCATTGCTTAATTACAATTGGTAAATATATAACTTTTAGCCCGATTTGCGTGCAGAATATGTGTGTGCGTGCCGTTACGCCCGGCCCGACGATCGAGTTGCCGTTGAGAAATGCCGCATAGCATATAGATTCGTACACAGGCAGGGACACAGGCACACACAGGCGCACACACACGCACACACACACGCAGGCACGCAGAGCGAAGAAGAAGAAGTGCACACGTCAGTGCCACGAATTGTGAATGAGAATTTGTGGCTCGGATCGGGCTGGAACTGGTTGAGAATTAGATATTTAGTGGCCTTTTACCGTTTCAATTGCAGTCAATGTCGATAGTTAGCAGCAGGAACGTAACGAACCACGCGCGACGACATTGGATATATCCGTTCCGGAGATAGCCAGTGCCCCCGACTATTTTGTTTCCCTGGCATTTCCCCTATTTTGTTTTGTTTTGTTTTGTTTATTTTTTCCTGTATTTAGATAGTTAAATTTGTTTGTAATGTCCGTTCCCGCGGAAGCTGAGTTCACCCAGCTCGAGGATGCGGACGACAGCAGCCAGGCGGACTTGTCCCTTACTCAGGTGAGCCCCGAATCCCCCACAGAATTTGAAGGTTTCTCTGACCCCTGTAACAACTCTCTAAATCCACAGCAAGCAGCGAGTATGAGCGGCAAGGGACGCCTGGACAGCTTGCGTGAGAACATGTCCAAACAGCAGGTAAGCAATCTGGAGAAGGATTTGTCTGTAGCTCAATCATCTTATCTGCTCGACAGGAACGTTTGATGGCCCTGCGGGAACGTGCTCTGCGCAAGACGGAGGATGATGGACGGCGTAAGGTCAGCATGAGCGATTCAATGGAATCGTTGAAGTCGCTAGGCCAGAAGCTAACCATGCTTAAGGGGCGGAGTGCAGCAGGCGGAGCACTGGTGCCAGATTCGCCTCAGATGCTGCACGAATTGGTGCCGCAGAATATGTCCACCCCACTGATGACACCCACGAAGGATGCTCAGTTGGAGATCAGCGGCAGCGAGAAGCTGCAAATGCTCAATCAGCGCACGGAACAGAATCGAGCACTGCTCGAGCAGCGCAAGCGGGACATCGCCAAGTCGTTACAATCCGTGAAATTGGGCCTAAGGCACAGCACCAGTGGCGACTTGGGTTCCTCCATGAGCGATCTGCGTACCATGACAACACAGGCTCCGGTTTCCCGACACCGGTCGGCCCTGGACCTGCAACAGCAAACACAGCCCCAGCAGCAAATGTTACCTCAGCAACCGCTAGATGCCAATGAAGAGGGTCGCCTAAAGCTGCTTAAGAATAAGATGAAGCTAATTGAGCTTAAGCAGAGCCGTAAGGAGCAGGAGTTGCAGCAGGAGCTGCTGGATGTGCGCGGCGAACTGACGAAACGTGAGCAAACGATACAGCAGCTGGAGCATTCGCTGTCGGAGCAAACGCAACAATTAGACAGCCTGCGTCCCCTGGCTGACCAGGAGAACGAACGGCTGCATGGAGAGATCCAGCAGCTGCGCGAACGCAACGCGGAACTGGAGCAGAGCAGTGAAATGCTTGAAACAACGCGACTCGAGCTGCACAAGGCACGAGAACAGATACTGGAACAGCAGCAGCAGCACCAAACCAGCAGCAGTTCCGAAGACACGTCTTCCTCCACTGATGCCCAAGTCAACATGGAGCTGGCCAAACAGCTGCAGGAAATGGAAAAGCAGCTGCAGGAGCTGCGCCACGCCCAGGCGGAGCAGGCGAACCAGAATCGCAGCGCAACCAGTGAATCGGAACGCATCTCCGAACTGGAGGCCACAATCGAGTCTCAGTGCAGTCAGCTCGCCGCGCAGAGCGAGCAGCTGGCGGAGAAGACAACTGAACTAAACGTGCTTAATGTGAACCTGCGAGTGCTTGAGGAGAAACTCGCGCAAAGTGTGAAGACGAAACCGCTCTTCCTGGATGAAGATGCCAGCGCCAATGAGCAGCTTCAGACGCAACTGCAGCAGCTCAAGCAGAAGCTGGACGAGTGCAACAAGAGCAACATCAAGTTGAAGCTAAAGTGGAAGCAGGCCGAGAAGCAGCTCGAGAAGCACCAAAGCACAGATACGCAGCAGGAGCTGACACGCCTTAGAACGGAGAACGAGGAACTGCAGCAGCGTATCACGGTGCTTGAGGACGAGAAGGGCCAGTGGCAGCTGGACAATGTCGAAAAGGAGGACGAGGAGCCGAAGCAGGGGTCAAACCAAACAGAGGCAATACGCCTGCTGGAAGAGCAGAAGGAAGAACTGCAGCAAGCACTGCATGCCCTGCAGCAGGGCACCGAGTCCGCACGCGTCGAGTCAGAGCTGAGTGAGGTCCACCTGGAGGAGCAGCTTTCACAGCGTGTGCTGCAGCTTGAATCGGAAGCCAGCGAGCAGCGAGAGAAACTGCAGAGGCTGCAGAATGAAAAGGAAGCACTGGACAAGAAACTAACACACTACATCAACGAAAACATGGAGTTGCTCGACAAACTGGAGAAGCTCAGCTCATCCAGTTCAGCCGAGTCTATTGAGATTGTGGAACGACCCACTGAGCGTCGCTTCAGCCAGCGTCCGGCAAGCGAAGGCGATGCTGACGCTGATGCGGATGCAGATGCAACTGAGCCCTCGACACTGCCCAGCTATGTTAGCGAATTGACCCAAACCGATCTATCGGCGCCCGAGGAATTAGAGGTCAATGAGAGCCTTGTCCAGCTGCGCACCGAGAGCGATGAGCTGCTCAAACGGATTGAGCTGTTTACCAACGAGCGCCGCGAGGTACTGGCCAAAATGGAACAGCTGCAGGCGGAGAACACAGCGCTGCAGGAGCAGCTGAAGCACTCTCAAGAGCAAATGCATAGCCAGGAGGAAGCGCAAGTCGGCTTGCAATCGCAGTTGGATGAACTACAGCAGGACAGGCAGCTCATTGAGACATCGAAACACTCGCAGGAGCAAATACTTGCGGAGAACGCCTCGTTGCAGGCGCAGCTCGAGGAGCTCCAGCGGGACAAGCAGCAACTGTCGCTACAGCTCTCCGAAAAAACGAATCTCTCGCAAGAGTTGAGCTCCATGCAGCGTTCCTCCGAGGTGGTGGCCGCCCTGGACTGTGGTGAGGGCGGTGTTGCCCTCTTCGACAAGTGCGAACGATCCCTCTGCAAGCTCAACTCTGAACTGGAGGCTTATCGCAAAGCTAACGATCGCAACGCCAAGCTGTCGGTGTCCAAGAAGTTGGCCAAGGAGGCCAAGAACGTGCACGTCCAGCTGACCGAGCTGCTGCACAAGGTGAAGGAGGCTAGCACGGCGGTGGAAACAGTTACTGTCGTCGAGACTGTGGTCGCCGTCACCGCGCCCAACGGCAAAGCCCTGGCGGAATACGAGCAGCTGACGGCACAGAACGCCGAACTGAAGTCCACACTGGCTGCTCTCCAAAGTGAACTGGACGAGCTTCGGGACAGCTACGAGGCCCCACCCAAATTGGCCATCGACAGTCAGCCGACGGAAGAGCAGATGGCACTGCAGGCCGAACGGGATCAGCTACAGGCAACCATAGCCGAATTGCGCTCTGCCGAAACGGAGCACTTGCAGCTGGCGGAGAACTATAAGAAACTGCAGGCGGAGCGGAATCTGTTGCAATCTACCATAAGTGAAATGCGCTCAGCGGACACGGAGCGATTGCGCCTAAAGGATGACTTGAGGCAGCTACAGGCGGAGAGGAATCAACTGCAGACCAGCCTAGATGAGCTGCGTTCCGTTGAGGCAGAGCAAATGCAGCAGATTGCCAACCAGAGCGGCGAGCTGGAGCAACTGCGTCAACAAGCGGAACAGTTTGACAACACGTTAAACAACAGCGAGATGGCCCACGAGAAGCTCATGGAGCAGCACCAGCGCCTGCGTCACGAATTGGAGTCACGCATCGAGACTCTGGAGGGAGAACTTAGCATACTCCAAGCTCTGGTGGCGGAACAGAAGCAACAGCTGATCGAGAGTTACAGCGAGAGCGAACACGCCTCCAACCTGAAGCTGCTGGAGCTGCAGCAGTGCCAGCAGGAGCTGAGCAGCTGCGAGTCGCGCAACAAGGAGCTGCGCGAGAAGCTCAAGAAGTACGCGCTGAACCTGAAGAAACGCACAACGGAGCATTCCGAGCTGAAGCAAGAGCTGTGCGCGGAGCAGGCTGCCTGCGCCGATCTGAAGGAACAGGTGCAGCGCTTGCAGGCAGAGCTGCAGCTCAACCAGCAACAGACGGGCCTGGAGGAGCAGCTGCAAGCGGAGCGCGACACGGTGGATAGACTAAAGTCGGAACTGAAGCGTCTGCAGGCGGAATTGCAGACCGCAGTGGCTGGCAACAAGGATCTGCAGCAACAGGTGGCCAAGCAGCAGTCGAAACTGTCGATGGTGCCCAAGCTAAAGGAGGAGGTGCAGCGGCTGCAGGTGGAGCTGCAGAACACTGTGCACGCCAACACAGAGCTGCGTCGCGAGGGTTACCACTTGGAGCAGGCGTTGGCCGAGCAGGCTGATACTAGTGGCGCCTTTGAGGAGCTGCGCCGCCAGTTGGAACAGAAGTCCTTGAAGTTCGATAAGTCAAAGGAAGTGATAAAGCATCGTAATGCGACCATCCAATCTCTGCAGCGAGAACTGAACGAACTGCGCGCTCAGCTGCAGTCACAGCCCGAGGAGGAGGAGCAAGAAGATCGTGCGGAACTGCTTTCCCAGCTGCAGGCCGCACAACAGCAGAATGCCCAACTGACAGAGGAAAAGATCAACTTTGAGCAAACCATTGGGCGGTTGGAGACCTTGCACGAGGGCATACAGGCCAAACTGCTCGAAGATCAATCCTACATTGAGTCCCTCGAGTCGCAGCACACTGAGCTACAGGAGAAGTGCGCCCAGCTGGAGAATAACGCGGCGGCTTTGGCCATCCAGCAGACAGCAGAAAAGGATCAGTTGCAGCAGCTGCAGCAGAAGTTACGTGAATCGGACGCCCAACGGGAGGAGCTGAAGACCGAATTGGCCCATCGTCTGGAGGAATGGAAAGCACGCGAGCAAAATCAAATCAAACTATTGGAGCAGCAACGTCTCGAAACTGAGGAACTGTACCAACAGTTCACCATGGTGGACGAATCACATCAAGCGCTCCAGTTGCAACACGTGGTGCTGACACAGAAAGTTGACGCCGACCGGGAAGAGATGAATCAGAGTGAACAGGAGATAAGCGAGTTGCGCCAGCAGCTCCAGGAATGCCAGCAGGAGCTGCAGCGGCAGCGCAACATCTACGATGCTAAACTGGCGGCCAAGGCCACCGAACTGGACGAAATGGAGTGTGATCTAAGTGCGCACATGGACCGAGCTACGGCCGAGACACGCGAAGTAACACAGCAGTTGGAACGCGCCCAGGAGCAACTGCAAGCTCGCAGCGAAGAGCTGACACGTCTCACGGAGGAGCTGACTGACATGGAGCGGGAGCGTGCTGCATTGAGCCGCGAGGCGAATCTGCTACGTCTGCAACAGGATAGCGCCGAGCAGGACGTGCTCGAGCTGCAGGAGCTGCGCATGCAGTCCATGCAGGACAAGACGGAGATAGACAATCTGCGCGCCCAGATCGACTCACTCTGCGCCAACCACAACCAGGAGCTGCAGGCGCTGCAGCAACAAATCGCAGAGCTCGACACGCTCGGCCAGAACCAAACGGATGATCAGGTGTACATCGAGACTGAGAACAAGCGGCTCACTGAGCAGCTGGCCGAGCTACAGGTGCGCGTCTCGGAGCAGACAGAGCAGATCCAACGACAGCAGCAAATGGCGGCCCAGTTGCAGGCGCAGCGTCACGGACAAGCGACCGACGAGTGGCTCTACTCCACGGCATGGCCAAGACCAGGAGCACCTGCACTGCCACAGGAACAGGTAAGTAGACGAGTTGAGTTCTTGACGCGGGGCTTAGTTTGACGTCGATCTCTTTTTAATCCTCCAGAATATGCCAATACCTGCTCCTGCCATGTTCTTTGGCAACGATGCAGCAGCGGCACCTTCTCCTTTCGATGAGATTGTTCCCCAGCCGCTGCGCATGAGCCAACAGCGCATGGGGGTAGCCGTGGAAGCGCCGGCTGCACACAGTGATCAGACAATCGAGAATCTGCAACGCAACGTGTCCGACCTGGAGAAGCACGCGAAGGAGCTAGAAACCAAACTGTTGGCTCGCAATCAGGCGCTGGCCGAGCACGAGGAGCAACGCGCTCATCTGGAACAACTGCTCCATGAGCGTGAACAGGAGCTCACTCAGTTGCGTGCTGCCGCCGAGGAGCGAGAACGCTTGGCGTCCATTGAGAAGCTCATCCAATCAGAGCCACCAACAGTCGCAGTGGCAGCACCGCCAACACTGGATATGTTCTTTGGTGCAGAAACTGTGACGGACGCAGCTGGAGCCGGCACTCTGGAGCTGGGCCTGCCGCAACCACAGCCTGTGGTGGAAGAGCTTATCCGACCAAAGAGGGCTTACCTTTGCCAGCCTGAACAGGAGGCGGTTGTCGATTGGGGCGTTGATATGGACGAAGATCCGTGGGCCAGTGCAGCTGCAGCGGTGACCAGTCAGCCTGGAGAGTCAGTCGCGAATGCAGCGCTGGAGGCCAGAGTAACAGAGCTGGAAAAGCAGAAGCAGGAGCTGGAACAACAGAAGTTGGAGCTGCAAACGAAGACAGCTAAGCTAATGAAGCGCGTGAAGGAGTACAGAGCAAAGGAGCAGCTGGAGCAGTCGAAGAGCACCGATAACGATCTGGACGGAGCCATTATCGATGAGCTGAAGCATCAGCTGAAGTTGCACGAATCGCGTCACGCCAAGACGGAGGAGTTGCTGCAACAGCACTCGCTGGAAAAGGAGAAGCTGGTAAAACGTATCGATGTGCTGACAGCTGGCAACGAGCGCATGGCCGAGCTGAAGGAGCGTCAGGATATGGATGTACAGATGTACCAGGTTCGCATACGTGAGCTCCAGGATAAGCTCCAGCAACTGGAAAGCTGGGGCGAAGATGGCGCTGCTCCGTCAGCTCCAAAGGCAGCACAAAGTGTGATCACTCCGAATCCTGCGCCGATAGCTGACGAGGCGTTGGCCAGGATCGAAAATCTGCAGGCAGAGAATCAGGATCTGAACACGGAATGTCAAGAGCTGCAGACACAGTTGCTGCAGGAAAAGCAGCTCGCCCAAGCAGCGTTGGCCCAGGCGCAGCGCGAACGTGAACAGTTGCAAGCGGAGAAACAATCTGCACTGGACGCACTCGTGGAAAAGGCTGAGCATGAGCGGAGGCAACTTCAGGAGCAGCTGCAGGCGGAACAGCAACATGAGCGCGAGCAACTCATGCAACTGCAACTGCAGCTGGAGGAACTGAAGGGCAAACAACTGGAGCTGCCGGCCACTGTGAGCGCGCCCAGTGACGAGAGCATGGCATTGCTGCAAGAGAAGGAATCGGAAATTGTGCACCTCAAACAGCGAATCGAAGAGCTCATGCGAGAGGACCAAACCGAGAAGCTGGTCCTAGAGATTCTCACCAAAAACCAAGAACTTCAGATGCTCCGCATGCAGAACAAACAGCTGCAGGAGGAGAAGCTCGAGCACCAAGAAAGACAGCAGCGGGAAGAAGAACAGCAGCAGAAGCAGCCAGTGCCATCTTCTACAAATACAGCTGAAGTGGAGCAGATGCAGCTGGAGCTGGAGCAACTGCGCCAGCAGTGCGCCAAACAAGAACAGGATAAAAGTGACATGGAAGAGGAGCTGCGTGTGCTGAATAACCATGTGCTGTCCAGCCTGGAGCTGGAGGAGAAAATGAAGCAATCAGTGCTCGAGATGGACATGAAGACCATTGAGATATCCGAGCTGCGTAACACAGTGGAGCGACTGCAGCAAGCTCACGCGTCCGCACAACAACAGCCGGATATAAGTCAACTCAACCAGCAGTGGGAAGCGCTGGTGGAGCAGAAGTGCAGCGAGGTGGCGACCATATGGCAAGAGCACTTGGCCAAATGCGAAGCAGCTCACAAAGCCCAGATTGAGCAGCTCACACGGCAGGTGGGGGAAGCGCGGGCACAAATGGAGGAACTGCGGACGCAGGCAGACTCGGCCCGTTCCATAGAGCCAGCTATGACTTTCGCTCAAGTTCCTACGCAAGATTCACAGAATCCAGCCCTGTCAGCTGCCTCAGCAAATCCCGATCAGATCGATAACATGCAGAAGGCACTGGAAGCACAGGAAATGGAGATTGTGACACTGAAGGAGCAGCTAGCCATACGCTCAGCGGAATACGCTCGTCTCGCATCACAGTATGATCCCTTCCGGTTGCAGAACACGCTCGGCGGAGGAGCTGCCTCGACCTCGGGCAATGTCAGCCAGGAGCCGCAGCCCGAATACGTGCTAAAATCGGATCTGGACTATGCGCTGATGATGCTTCATCAGCGGGACATGCGCGTCGAGGAGATGATACTCGAACTTGTGCAGCTGCTGGAGGAGCGCGATCATTTACAGCTCAAGCTGTCAGACACGTTGCGTCAACTGGAAGCTGAGCGGAGTAAGTAACGGGCATGGGTGTTTCCCAAACGATTTGATTTTAATTATTTGTCTCTCCCTTTGTCCCTTCCGCGTAGCACCTCATCCTGGCACCGCTGCCTCGAGCAGTCCCAGCAAAAGCAGCATCGCTAGTGGAGGCGCCGAGATGGTGCCGGCCAACAGCAATGAACTGAAGCAGAAGTAAATGATCCTCGCGCCGCATTGAAAGCAAGTTGCTTAGCTAACCTGACCTTTTTACCAACAGACTGGCCGAGCTGCAGACGGTGAAGCATTCCAAGGACAAGGCAATCGTGGACGAACGCGAGCAGCGCCTGCAACAGATGATCCAGCTGCAAAGAGACATGGCCAAACCGAGTGCAGCAGCAGCGACTAGCGAAGCCCCGGCAGCAATTACTTTGGGCGCAACACTAACAGCTCCGGCAACAGCTGCTGGATCAGTGCCAATGCCTCCCCAGCCTGTGCCTGCGCCTGCGCCTGTATTCGTTCCTCCTACACAGTACCAGCCGCAGCCTGATGTCGATCCATGTACGTCCTTTCCGTCAAGTTCCTTTCAGAGGTATTCGCAATAGGCCAGGCCATGCAGAAGATGGCGAAATAGAGCAGTTGGAATCCTATCGAATCCTAAGCTAAGGGTAGAGGGGGGAACTCAAACTTATCCCAGTCAAATTTTAATTTGTATTGATATTCATTCCACAGCCCAAACGGCACTGCGATCGCCCTCGATGGTGCTCATGGATTGGATCTTGGGAAACAACAATAAGACCGAAGACGATAATAACCAAGCGACGACCGGAAACTAATACCGATTCGACTTAAGCGTCTTCCGAGACGATTCCAAAAGTAGTTAATTTGCGAAACGAGTATACAATTTGCTTAAACCATAAACTGTTCGATGTAAACTAGCGTTAGAGTTCTATACTTATTATGTACCTTGGAGAACGACCAACTGGCGACCAGCTGGTGGCCAGCAGCAGGCGACGACACACAAACTATTCCCGAATTGTGTACCCAGAGCGGTGTCTGCTTGGAGCACGCCCACGTTTTATGTTGTAGATATTGTATAAAATGTAAAAAACGAAAAACCAAGCAACAAATTAAAAAAAAACGTAAAATATTTGAAAATCAAGTGGAATTGGTCATTTTTTGCTGGGGATACCCCCACCATGGGGAATCGGCCGCAATTGCGATTGCCAATTAACATTCATAATTAGTTATCGCTTTTCAAGCTCATTGCTCGTTTTCTATCGAACAGTGTTCACACATCGCGTGCGGAAATATCGCCAATTGAATTGTTGAATTGTAACGGACACACAGGATAATATTGCGGGAATTAATTAATTATGGCAGAGACTGCTTACAGAAGCCGCCGCGTGCAGCGCCTGGCCGAGATGCATCCGACGATGACAAACTTCTCGACGGTGGCGCTGGTCATAGCCAAGTCGGAGCCGAACACGTTCCTGGACAAGCTGCACAAGGAGCAGCGCGGCGTTATGACCTTTACCTTGCGCGACTCGAGGAGGCACATAGCCAACTGCACCTGCTGGGGCTCCAAGGAGTGCATCGAGGAGTACACGGCCATGCTGCAGATTGGCGACGTGGTGGACGTTGTGGGGGCTAAGGTGATGGCCACCCAGTCGCCCAACGCCAAGCTGGGCGAGCATCGCTATCAGCCACGTGGCACCTTGTCGTGTGCTCTGGTGGTCAACGAGGGTTATGGCTACATGTTGAAGCATGACCTGGCTGATGCGGGTGCAGTGCTGCCGCTGCGCCAGCTGCTGCAGCAGTCGCATAAACCCTTCAGCACGGCGTTGCAGCTGGCGGATGTGTGTTGTGCAGCGCCTGGCGCTGAGATGCGGCCGGCGGTGTACATAGATCTGCTGGTGGTGGTGGCCATGCTGCGGCCGGTGCGTGAGCTGAAGCGCAAGGTGGCGCGTAATGGCAATGCATTGCTGCACTGCCTCGAGCTGGTGGTCATAGACGCCAGTTGCCCGGACGGCATGATTTTCAGTCTGTGGCATGCCGATTGGATACGGCGCGCCCAGCACTGGCAGCCCAGGAAGACGGTGCTGCATCTGATTGATGTGCGAATCTCGCACTCGCAATACTACGGCTGCCCCGTTCTCAGCCATGCGAGCAGCACGCTCATCCATGAGAATCCGCAGCTCCAGTCGCCGGAATGCCAGGCTTTGCTGGCATTTGCAGCCACTGCGCCGCTCAAGAGCGTTGATCTCTTTGCGCAACTGGACTTGGCGCAGCTGCCTGCGGGTGAGTTCATTTCACTTCTCACGGGATCACGCGGAAAATTAACCCTTTGCCACTTGCAGCCGAACAGATACAAACCCAGATGACGGTGCGCCAGATCTATGCCCGGGCCGAGGGCGAACTTCAGGATGCAACCAACGAGCACTTCACGGCCGTGCTCTACGCCATGGTCACTAAATTCGATATAGACGGTCAGGAAAAATTCATCAGCCGCAAGTGGTAAGTAGTTGTCCATGTTGTCCATGTTGTTGACCCTCGCCTAGACTCAAACCCGTGCTTTGTTCCGCTTGCAGCAAGGCATGCCAGCGGCTCATCCCGAACAACCGTAGCGATTGCGACAACGAGCACTGCCTGCTGGAGTTCTCCCTAAACCACAGTGGCGCTCGCTACGAGCACTTCTTCAACATCAACGTGCAGTTGTCGGACCAGACGGGCACACTCCTTGAGACGCGCCTCAGCGGCGCCGTGGCGGACCACTTGCTGGGCCTGCAGGCGGACGCGTTCCAGCAGCTGCCAGAGCGGCGCAAGACGGAGCTCAAGTGGCGCTTCCTTCTGAAGTACTTCGAGGTGAAACTGCTGGTCAAGAAGCCGGCGGCCATGCGAAAGAACCTGGCTGTAATCGTAGTCGACATGGAACTGATCGAGCTGCAGCGTTTCATCGAGAAGATATCCGTCTTCTAAATATCCCAGAGTTCTCCAACTTTTGTATAGAACTAGACGTAGACTAGGAGTCCTTTGCTTTAGTCAACAGATGCTCCTCCCCCACGTCTTCACAGCTTTAATTCGTTTAAGATTCTCGATCCTCTAAATCCGCGAAAATGAGCCAAAAACACAGTGAAGGAGTGCACTCTTCTCATAGGGAAACCCTTAAAGAAAAACAGACATATGAAACTTATTATTTATTTATATACTATCCTTTTTTAATTACAATTATTATTATTTATTTCAATTATACTTTTTATCAATAAAATCAACAAATGAACCAAATTTGTATTTTTTTTGGTCCACTCTAAAATTCTACTTTCTGTGCTAAACTTATGACACGGCGCGGAAATACCAGGGGAACAGAAATGTGTGGCAGGTGATCTTAGGAGATCCTAAAAGTAGGCACCACAATTATTCCCAGTTCTGCAGCGACCTGCTGGGCTCTTCTGTTCGCCTGGTACTCGAGGCCCCAGCAAAAGACGTCGACGAATTCGCAAAGTATCTGAAGTAGGGGATTGATTTCCAGAGGCCATTACAAAATGTCACCAAAGAGTGATATATTATCATTATTAAAATCGACCTGAAATCGAGTAGAATTTTAACATATAAAAGAGAACAATTGTCTATGGAGGCAAATTTCAAAACTTCATAACTCGGTCAAAACTGTACCGATTTTGACTTGTTAGTTCATTTTGTTCATGATTTTTGAATCCAATTCGTTCCTTACTCAAATTTTTTTCATATCGTGAAAAAATTTTTTTTTCTAAATTTTTTGGATTTTGAAGTAAGGGGACCTCCTGTGTTTTGAAAAAATTTTAAAATATAAAAACTCTAAATTTTAGCTTTTTTCCACTTCTGGCATCAACATTAGCATAAAAAAAATATTTTTAGACTTCATTTTGTTCGTGACTTTTGAATCCAATTCGTTTCTTATTCAAACATTATTCACATTATGAATATTTTTGAGTTTGATTTGGCAAAATTTTAAAATCTTGAACGTGTAAAAATAATAAAGTTTTTCCGATATGCGAATCGAGACCTTGGCAACCCTGCAGAGCACAAGGGAAAAAGAAAGGAAACAATTCCCTGGCAAATCTGTTGATGATTATAAGACATAAGACATAACGGGGTACATAAATAGCATCTTTATTTCGCCTGGGTCTGGTTGTGTTTCGTTTCGTTTTGTTTCTTTTCTTTTGTTTTCCTCAAATATTGTTCACACATAAAACGTTGCAACTGCAATACATATAAATACAATAGTTATACAATCCAATATGATCCGATACAATACGATACGATACGATACAATACAATGCGAACTGCTCGCAGCAGATTTGGGGCATTAACTTTGTGTATATAGCATGTGTATGTGTGTGTGTGTGTGTGTGTGTATGTGTGTATATAGCTACTATTTGGTTTATCTAAATTACATACATAGGCTTATAGAGGTTAGTTCTAAACGAGTTACAATAGAATATTGTTTAGTTTTCGCCTATTTGGTGCTGTTTACTTGCTAAGATCACAATAAAGTCGACTCCGGCACCAACAGTTTATAATTTATAACGTATAATTTATAATTTATAATTTATGGTTTATAATCTTAATACATCGTCTTTACATGGGGTTTGTTTCTGTTTCTGCTTTGATTTTGATTAAGTTTAGGTTGCTTTTTGGTGTGGGGGAATGTGGTCTACGTGGAACGATTGGAACAATTTGGTATAACGCCTAATACTGCGGACTACAAATAATACAGACTAACACTATAGAACAGACTACAGCCATATACATATATATATAACAACAAAGAAAAGTAGAGTGAAAGTAAGTAAAAGTGAAACTAAACGAAGGAATAAAAGTAAAAGTTAGGGCTAAAGTAAAAGTGCTTGCTTGCAGCTGTTCTATGTAATGTTAACATTCGAGCTTAAAGTTAATAACGACACGTATAACAGTTAATTCGTAATTGTATAACAGTTTGCGACAGGTGCACAGTTAACAGAGACAGACAAACAGTTTGTTGACAGCAACATAACATAGACTTAGCTTAGCGGGGGACGGGGACGGGGAACATGGGTAGGGAGTGCCTAAAAACGCATAACAAAACAAAAAAAAAGATTTAAAAAAAGGTGCTAAAATTATAATGGAATTCCCTAGAAACGCTGTCTTCATCCTACACTGGGTCAGAGTATCAAACACGCTTTAGAGCGAGTCAGTTGGAAAGAGACAGACATGTGACCGACAGAGAGAGAGGGAGAGAGAGCATTATAACACATTTAACTAATATCATAAGAATCCATAAAACAGAAACGGAGGCACTGCCTCCGGCTTCTATTTCGAGCCCTGTGTTCCGTGTGTCTGGTGGTGATGGTAATGATGATGCGGCTGGTGGTGACCAGCGGCAGCCTGGTGATAGGGCGAGTGTTGTTGCGGCGCCTGATGATAGTGCTCCTTCGGGTGCGTCGAGGCGCTCAGTCCGCCTGCTGTGGGTGCTGCTCCTGCTGCTGTTGCTCCGCCTGTTTGATGGTTTGTGCCCTGCACAGTGTGACTGTTGTAGTTGATGGGCAGAGCGGCCACTGCGGCCAAGGCGGCAGCTGCCGAGGCAGCGGCTACACCAGCTGTGGCAGTGTTCAGTTTGGCGCCATTCCCGCCGCTGTTCACCTTCAGCTGACGTATTTCGGGAAAGAACTCAATCATCAAGATCTCAAGCAGCTCCTGGAACAAAATGCAATTAGAAAGGTTTCGGATTGGAGGAGCACTGCCCGGGGTAACTCACGTAGAACAGCTGCTTGTTGTATATGGGGTTCTGCAGGGCTTCGAAGACCTTGAGTACGCCTCGCTTGGCCGCCTGGGCGCCAACGAGATTGCACAACACCTCGGGTATGTGATCGGTGAGCAGCGCCTTGGCCGCATTGCTGGTCATCTCCTTCATGTCGTCGGAGCGCACGGGATACGCCGAGGCGAGCACGCCGCCCGGCCAGAAGGATTTAAGTATGGCCGAGAAGTAATTGTGCAGCATGGACTCCTCGAACAGGGAGGCGACCGATTCACGTATCTGCCGGTTGATGGTGCGACCCGAGGTTATTTGTACAAAGGAAATGATGCTCTTGCGCAGCCACTTGAACACGCCGCCCATGTCGAATATTTCGCCCATTAGCGCGTACAGGGGCTCCGCTATGGAGTCCTTGCTGTCCAAGTCGGTGAGCAGCTTGGCATCGCTGGATGTCTCGCCCTCCAGGTAAGTAGACATGTCCTCATCGTCCCGCTGCAGGCCCCAGAACGGATCTGTTGTCTTGCTCGAGTCGTGCGCCTTGGCCGCGTCGCTCTTGAACAATGTGGAAAGTGAGAATTTGGATTTCTTTGGTGATGGCAACGTTTGCTTCAAATGGTCCGAGCTGGGACTGAGGAAGGTATAGATGGCCTCGCTGCCGTTCAGATGGTCGTCCTCGAGTATGAACTGCAACAGATTTATGGATTTAGGATTTGCATTTGGTTAGCTTCGAATTGATTAAGTTGCGTTTCGCCTACATTTAGAAACTTTTGTATTTGACCTTTGGCCTTCTCCTGCGCATGGCGATCGGTCTTCAAGAAGAAGAACTTAAAATTGGTGGGCAAATCCAAGGACTTCAAGTTGGAGCTCACGTGGCGCAGCTTCCGTTGCAGCTCCTGCGTAAGCAATTAGAATTGTTAATTGTTAACCGATTGAAGGCTACTCAGACTTACATGCACTTGGTTGAGGGAGCGCATGACGACCCAGCCACTGGATATGCCCGAGGGGCGTCGCCTCTGGGCCTTGCCAGTGCTGCTCTCGCCATTCTTTGCCGCCGACTGGGGCGGTGCATTGATATCCTCATCCACATGCACCAGTATCATAAACTGCAGCGATTCCTTTTCATCGGACACCTGCAAGGATGACCCCAAATTTGAGTATAAGAGCAAGTATAAGATGTTGTGTAACACTACCTCAACACTTTGTATGGTCGCCTTCCACTTGCCCAGATGCTCTGTCCATGCATCGGTGCGCCGCAGATGCGCCTCCGTCTGTCGTTTCTCGCTCTTCAGCCACTCCATTTCCTTTTCGAGTATCTGCAGCACCTTGGACTCCGGCTTCACCGAGTATTTGAGCGCGTCCAGTGCCTGGTTCTTCTTGTCGATGCGCTCTTGTATCTGCTCCAGCTTTTTGCGCGCATACGAAGTGTGGGCAGCCACATCGATGGCCGTCGGCGCTCCGGCACCACCGTTGACGCCGTCCACCGTGTGGCCGTGATCATCGTCGTGAACTTCGCCGAGCGTGGGGCACATTAGCAAGGTGGGATCGTTAAATTCGTTCGAGTCCAGCGCCTCCTTCAGCTGGCGGTACTGTTCGCTCAGCACAAACGGCGGATAATACTTGTCCTCCAGCGTGCGCAAAATGTGGCGCTGAATGTCGTAGAATATGTCTGGGCCGGCATCGCCTAGCACAAACGTCTCGATGAGCTTGCGTTCGTGCTTATCGATTTGTATCTCCGGCTTGGGCACCCGGATGTACGTGTAGAAGATCTCGGTGCCCAGTTGATGCGTGACAGACTTGTGCGCATGCTTCATCTCTTCCACGGCCAGGTAGAAGCCCACCAAAGCGCTGGCCTTGAGCGGCTCGAGGAACATGGTGAAGTAGCGCCGCCCCACAGCTGTGTTGAGTATTTCCATTAGCGTCAGATCCTGCCAAAGGAGACCGATTAGTTTGGGATAAATGTTTTGTTCAGCTCGAGAAGTTTTACCCACCGTATCGCTTGAGTAGTTGCCATTCCAACCGAACTTGGCCAAATTCTTCTCGCACTGACTCTTGGCCAGTGTCAACTGGTGCACGTAGCGCTTGAGCCGCACAGCAGCCGACAGTTCCGATTTACTAAGCGTATGATCCTCGGTATCGGGATCCAGTCCTTTGGCACGTTGCAGATTCTGCATGCTGGTCGCATGCATCAGATCATTGACAATGCTCTTTCGTATCAGCGACAGCTCCTCTAGATTCCCCGAGTTGTTGATGATCTTAAGGAAATCCTCAAAGCTGGCGGCATACTCATAGCTCCGCTTGCTTATCGCCGCCGCCGCCAGACGCGTCTCAATGTTCTGCACAACCTTCTGATTAATGTAATCCGGAGCAGTCAGCATTTTAATCATCGGAAAGAAAACTGGGGAAAGAAGAGGAGAGTGAGTCATGTGTACGGGAAATAGTATATGTGTGACAAGTCTAAGGAAAGCGCGGAGGTTTACGATGAAAAGAGCAGAACCCCATGATACCAGATTCCAATTTTCAATCCTCCTCCTGCTCCATCCTTTGTCCTTTTAGTTAAGACTTACTCTTGAAAGAGAGTAGCTCACTCAGCAGCACCTTCAGTGGCGGCAACGAGTAGCCACGGGGCAACAACAGGATGACCATAATCTCACACAGCTTGCGCAGAAACTCCATTTCCTTCTCCTCGTCGACCAGGTATGCATTGGTGCTAAAGACGGGAGCACTGTTGGTTTCGGCGCTGAAATGGAATTGGGGTAAGCATGAAATAGTTCCCAGTGCTGGGTAAAAACTCCCAACTTACGCGCGTGCCTCGGCAATGCGTATCTTCTCGAGATGCACTGTTACCCGATTGACCATGTCGACAGCTATAATCTTGGCTGGATCCATTTTGATGGCACGTTCATGCATCTTCTGTATGGCGTTCCAGAGATCCTCTCGTATCACATCATTGATGAGTTTTGGTTTGGTCACCACATAACTGTTGTGCGAGGGAAGGGCGAACTTGAGAATACCATTTTGGATTTGGCTTGGATCATACTCACCCTAGCCAGGGTACCATAAAATCACGCAGCACATACTCAATGATCTGCTGCAGCTGAAGATCAACTGTTTTGCCAAAGATTAGGGGTAAATTCGACGGATTCTTGATGGGATTTGGCAAATCGAAAATGTTGCTCCTACAAAAATCAGAAAAAGGTTTCAACTACAAGTTCTAAGAGTATAAAATATATCGCTTGGAAACTATAAGCAGAACCTTATGACGTGTAGATATGGGGAATATCCCCCAGAACAGATTTCCAGCAAATATATGGAAATTTTATAACCACTGGAAACATAAAGATCATGTGTTGATATCAATTAAATGCTCCAAGATATAGATACATATTCAATTCAATTGGTGCCCAAAATTCGCGTGAATTTCATCAACCCGGCACGCAGTTTTCATCAAAATTTGACAAGCGGACCGAAGAGATTCGGGTACAAATTTTGATGGGGTCAAAGTACGAAACCAATAGAAGCACAGCCCAAAAAACCCGAAAAACCAGGCAATTGTTGTTGCCAATTAATCGGCCTATGCGTATTGATGTATCGCTTTCGATTTCAAAGTCTACAAAGCTCTGGGTCGTTTCCAATTTCCGAGCGAGCTCGGGGAAGGGGGACAGCTGGTTGGGAGGGTAGGGGGTTGGGTATGGGTTATGGGGTATGGCGTATTACTCACTTGGTGGCGTTGTATAGCAGCTTGGAGGGCAGTCGATTAGGCTTTGGGGGCTCATTGGTCGTAAATATATAGTGTATATAGATGGTGCCGGCGACAGCTGTGCCAAGGAAAAGATAAATATTTAATTAACGATCCAGAGTTTTAAATATCAAAAAAATATATAAAGACAATAATAATAATACCGAGCGATAATCAAATGAAATGATTCTCATTTGACGATAAGAGACCAGAACACAGAGCCCCCAGCCCCGAGTCCGGAGACTCAAGTGACTCACTGGGCTCTGGGCTGATAATGCGGCCCCCATGGACTGTTGTCTCCAAGGGTTTTCTCCGAGGGACACTCACCTGCAAAGACCAGCACCAGGGAGTAGATGACGAAAGCGAAGAACAGGAAAAACGTTGGATAGTACCAAATGACGGCCAGAAGCGTCAATGTGATGCCGGAAACGATAATTTTCCAGTTTAATTGCAGAGCACGTAGAGAGCTAAAAACAATGGACATTAAAAGGAACAACATTAATTCTATTAATAATAATGACAACACTTACACCACCCCGCCCCTGCCCTGCCCCGCCCCGCTTAACATACAACCCGAACCAAAAAACAAAAAGACCACCCAAACACCCAGAGTCTATCATGCTCGCTCATCAGCCATTCACACTTGGCCCAAACACATGTGCAGCTATAGACGCTCAGATACCCTGTAAACAGAAGCAACAGGCAAACGGAATGACAGTCCTTTGACAGTCTTAAAGAAGGTTTATCCCAGCAAAAGTCGTAACCGATTTCGACTTTATATATTCAGGAGTTTATAAATTGTTGGATGATTCTTATAAGACTCGAGGCGATTATCCCGCAGATATAGCACTCTCTCTCAATCTTTCTCTCTCTCCCTTTCTGCCATGTTATGATGATATTTGGGCTTTTGAAATAATCCATACCAACGATATTATTGTGTATGTAAAGGTTAGAATCGTCTTCGGATCATTTACATAGACCTGGTCCTTTGTATACACCCACAAAAGAGTAATATTCATGATCTGGGCGGTCAATTGAGTCGCTTAGTTTGGGTGAATCAACTTAAAATTTAGGATTAAAAATACGATGATTGCATTGCGTTTCTCTTTCATACAGAGATCTTGAAAAAAGATCCTATAGAGTTACGATGACTCAATATAGCAGGACGGTATCGATAAGTTTGATTTTTTAGACAACAAAGTCCACTACTTCTCTTGGATCACCCTATTATAAGTCTATTTTTATTTTAAATTGACAAAATGTAAAGCTAAATCAAGGTAGGAACCAAAGCTTAAACGGAAGATAAAGGAAATTAGGAATATATCTATGTAAGACTTTTTATTAGTATTCTGTGACCATAACAATCTAATCGGGTCATCTTTCCGCTTTCTTCACTGAAGATTCTTTAACGCGGATAGATTTTACGCCTCAACATAGTTTCTCCTTCCATAGGATTCCTACCCATATTCCCAGTTTAGGATATCTTCTACAAGATCCTAAGAGTCTTCCATAGTTTTGACTACAGAGCGTGGTGTCGCCTTCAACTATGAAGGCATTAATTGGGGAAAAGTGGGACTCTAACCTACCAATTTTGGCGTTATACACTTGGAGATTCCAAAGGTTGTGAATGAATCATATTCCAATAAAAATGGAAATATGTCCAATAGGAAATTTTACGCCGAGAATGAGACCAGAGTTTTAGCTCTCTGCTTAGACTCTTAAAAGTAGAGGGTATTTTGTAGGGTATGTCGAAGGGTCACATAAAGAACGTAATGTCATGCATATTGATAATTTTTCAATTTATGCTGTTGCTAATGTTTACAGGGTATACACACACAAACACGCACACACACACACACGCACACACATGTTGTATGTATGTCAAAGGATACACACGAAAGGAGGGAGGCGGTAGGGGACGGGGGGCAGAAGGGCAGGTTATCGTATCGCTGTTCCCACTTACCGCGTCGCCAGTTGCGTCAGGCGTTCCGTGGGCGTAATCGGCGGCTCCGGCTCAATGGGAAACAATGGGCGGCGTCGCTCCATGTTGGCCAGCTGTTGGTGTCTCCGTCTAACGGTGTGTGTGGTGGGGCCTAGTGTGTCCCTTGGCTTGGAGTTGCTGCTTCGATTCTTGTTGTTGTTGCTGTTGTTGTCAGAGGCGTTGCTTTAGCTTGGTCTTTGAATTTTTGATGCGCTTTGTACATTTTTGACACACAAAATGGCCAGCTTGTTCTGGTTCTGGTTCTTGTTCTTCCTAGTGCTTCGTAGCTGCTCTTGGGGCTTTTGCCATGTCCCTCCGCCTCTCCTCCGCACTACACACCGTCTCTCGGTCTCGGTCTCGGTCTGGGTCTGGCTCGCGGTCTCGGTCTTGGCCGATATTATAAATAGTTCTCTATAAGCACTTCCGCCACCCCCGCACACTGCACACCCAACGCCCTTGCGCGCTTGGCGTATGTCGACTTTTCGCCTCTTCCCACTTGTCACTTGCCCCCTCCCTGGCCAACTATTGCGACTCGCTGGCAGCGCAGGGATCACAGCATCCGCATCCACCGCAGTGCGTGCCTCACAGCCCGAAGCCCGATGCCCCACGGCCGCTGTCAATGGCAACAAGTTGGAGCTGATAAGCTGCAAATCGAAGGGGCGGCGAGTGATAACAGCGACGCGGCGACTGCTGCAGCAGCAGCGCTGCCTCCAAACAACTCCTCTCTCTCTGTCTCTCCACTCCCCTCTCCAACTGCACCTCTTGCTCTTTCGCAGCTTGTTGTTGTGTTGTTGTTGTCAGTGGGGACGCCGCTGCTGCGTAAATTGCAGACGTTGGAATTTGAGTTGGCGCGTTGTGTCCGAGTGTCCACGGGGACACGGGGCAGGTCGTTCAGGCGGCGTAGTTGGAGCAATTAAACGGCGCGCGGCGCAGCGCTCCAGTTCCACGTTCAATCACAATCACAAATGCAATAAAACAGCAAAAGCAAAGTTTTGGATTTGTTGATATTGAATCGATAACGATACGCATTGATTATGACTTTTGTTAGTGCAATCGTCAGGCCGCCACAAGCACCAAACCAGCGCTGCGCGCGCAATTCAAACTGCCAGCCATCGACATGCCACCACAAAAAAGCTCGTCTTATCGTTGTGCGTCGTCGACGCGCGCGCTATTCAAACTAAAATTCAATTTATTTTCATCGTGTTTTACTGACAATACTTTGTAGAATTTTTTAAACATTTTTGATTTTTTGTTTTTTTTTTTTGGTATATTATTGTATTCATTTGTTCTATAAGCAATGGCACACCTGGCAGGCTTCATCAAATATTCATATATATTCCCATAGTCCCGCGTTCCCTCCCAACCGTGTGTACGGATCCCAATTGTTCGCCAAAATATTGTGAATTTTGTTTGGTTTTTCGATTTTGGATTTTGGTTTTGCGCAATTTCTTAGTTCTAGTTAAATGTGCTATTGCTGCTCTCATTGCTCTCATTGCTCTTTGGCCAGGCGGCGCAGCGCACGCTTGCGAGTGCCCAAGATGTTCTTGAGAACCACGTTACGGGCAAACTGCTCCCCGAGGACGGCCTCTGTAAAATGGATGACCAGTTGAAGCAGTGCGTGCGGTAAGTACCCAGCTGTCTGTGTGGCAATGCCCAGTGAAGCCAATGCGGATTTTACATACGTGTCGGGCGACGGGGCAAACACACTCGGCTTACGTATCTTCGACATGTTGGTGGCCACAAAGCCCGGCTGAACGCTCTGTATGAGTATGCCGTGCTCCTTGTACTCCGTCTGCAGGTCGTCGCTGAACTTGTTCACAAATGCCTGCAAAAGTAAATGAAAAATGATGAGGATTTGGAACAACTTCCGATCATCGGTTCTTGCCGCTGCTTACCTTCGTGGCACTGTAGACGCTCAGCAAGGGATTGGGTATAACTCCCGCCGTCGACGACAGATTGATGATCACGCCCTTGTGCTTCTGCACCATGCCGGGCATGAACAGAGCCGTCATATGGGTCACAGAGTGTATGTTGGCGGCGACAATGTGTTGCAGGAATTTGGGATCCGCATCGCAGCAGTCCAAGAAGTACTCCGGATGGCTATAACTAATGCCCACGTTGTTCACAAGGACGCCCACATCCAGCCCCATAGTCTGATCGCGAATCTTCTCATAGATCTCCGGGCCGCCAGTAAAGTCCACATCGATAACGCGCACCTCCGTCCCGAACTCGTCGCCTGGAAGTATGCCACGAGAAAAGGCCAGATCAGTCAATAAGCCAGACTCAGCCCAAGTCAGGAGGCACTTACCGATTTCCTTAGCCACAGTCTTAAGTTTCTCCAGCGATCGACTTATCAAAATCAGTTTCAGTCCTTTGCGTGCCAGCTGCAAGGGGAAAGGATGAAAATTTCTATATAGTTGGATTTACTTTTAAGCCAAGTTTAGAGAGTTTTTCGAATATTTATTGCAATAAGAGAAAGATTTTAGTTTTGGTTTTAAAAGAAAATTGGTATGTCGAATTTAGAAGATCCCGAGAATTTTGATAAACCTTATCTCGATATGTGAATGCGGAAAACAAGGACATTCAATGTGGAGCTCCAAGGTTACAACCAGGTTACTCTTAGGGACTTATTGGGGTTTTGTCTATTTCGGAGATATTTGAAAATTTTGTACTTAGGCTTAAGCACACATGGTTGCATTCAAATTAGGGACGATTGCATTAGTTAGGGATCTAACCTAAAAGGGGTTTGTAATCCCAAAATTCACTTTAGACTTATTATGTAGAGTAGTTCTATGTCTGCTTAAGATTCTCTGTATATCTACGCAATCCAACGTATTATACAATACCGTTGATCTCTGGGCGATCTCTGTTGATCTGGGCGAACCTACGCATTGTATAGAAGGCTTCTATTTGATAAGAAGATTTATATTGCCCCAAAAATTGGTCATTAATAGCGCTCGCTTTGTTGATAAATTCCCGGAACTTTCTTGAACTTATATCCAATAATCACTTGATTCGCTCGATTGGTTTATACAAACATTGAAATGTTAGGAAAGTAAATAATATCGAGTAGGTAAATAGAGAGCAATGCTTTACGCAACGCGACTTCTGATGACTTCTGACGACCCTTGTCCGAGAACCAAATATGCACGTCTGCTCGATCGATCTGCATAATGAGCCGATTTCTTTGGGTCTCGACGTCCGACGGAGTCGCGTTTGATAGACGCACGCCGCATGCTAATCAGCCGATGGGGCCTAACAGACCCCAACAGAAGGAGAGCTCAACCAGCTTGAACCCGTCGCATATCATGGGCATGGGCAGGGCGCATGGGGCGAGTGTCCAGTGGGTCTGGGTCTGGGTCTGGGCCCGAGTTGGGTCCGAGTCGGGTCTGGGTTGTGCAATTAGCCAAAGGTAAACACAATATTAAATATGAGCGATTTTGCATGGCTGGCGAAACGTTGGGGCAAAAAGGTCGCCTCTGAGTCGGAAAAGTGCTGTAACAACAGTTCTCGGGGCCCGTCGAGAGTGGGTCGAGTGCTTTTTGTGTTCACTAATTGATTCTGGGTTTTTGGCTTTTAAAGGTGTCACACTTAATTTATAATTAGCACTTTGCTCGATTGCAACAAAGTGCAGCCCGTTGATCAGTCCCCCACCCCCAGTTCCCAACGCCCGGAGAGCAGCGCAAAGTCTTGAAGTCTCGGGGAACCGCTGACCCATGCAGATGCAATGTCCAAGTCATCCCATATTGCATGTTTGCCAAAGGCAAATCGAAAACTGAAACTGAATGTCAATCCGTTAATTACGCTTTTTATGCCGATTTGCCCATTTCCCAATTGGCCGAGTCATCGCGATATTGGCTGGAAAAACTATCAAAAAGGGGGTTACTAATAGATGATAAGCTGGACATCCCTGTGATAGTTAAGTTGTCAATTGTAAGAGGTGTGATGTTTGATACGTCTAAGACCAGAACAGAACATATGCATATTGTTAGACTGAAGCCGCAAGAAGCGATAACAAATTCTTCCAACAATCTTTTAGGAAAGTCAAAATTCTTACAATTTTGTCTTAAATTAATGTATAATATATACATGAATGTATATCTAAAGTTTCAGAGGCCAATCCTAAGTTTATCTATGGTTAGGAGCTTTGCGTTTTGCAAATATTCATGTTTTCCAAGCCTTTGGACACATTGATTAAGACACCACGGAGATTTCCATGTTTATATACAATGTTTGTATATAATTATACAAAAGCCTCAAAAAGAGTATGAAAGCTTCGGTGTGGCAGATAATCCTTTCCTACCTGTTTTGATTGGCATTAGATTTGATTTAACCCTATCTATCTGATTGTCTACTTTTCTATCTATCTCTGCCTCTCCAACTCTCCATCTGTCTATCTACCTATCTATAAATCAATCAACTATCTACCAATACATCTCTTCACCTAACTATCTACCTATCTTTCCATCTCTCTATCTAGCTTCAGACGTAGATTAGAATTATACGAAGTTCAGGTTTGTATTTCATCTTGAGGACGTCAATTCCTACACCCCAAAGAAACTAACTTAGATTTAGAAACCATAACATTTGACTTACTTAACCTAGAATCTTAAAATTTGGTATAGAGTTCCATAAACACATATAGTAACCAAAGGAAGTGAAATCTGCATAATTCTCGGGTTATAAACAAACATAAGAATTCACGTGGGAACCACAATGTATTGCAGACCCCTTAAGCCTCCAGGTCTGATATATCTGCCGTAGTTCTCTTAGATCTTCTAACCCATACGTACCTCCTTAGCGTATGCCTTGCCAATGCCATCCGTAGAGCCGGTGACAACTGTAAATAGAACCGAAAGTTAGACCCAATCTCAATTAATGCCGCCCACACTCGGATGTCGGGCGACTAATTTGTACAATTTGAAGCACTTTTCCGTACACACACAATTTTCCGGTTACGCGTTGCATGAGTAATATATTTCGATTCGCCGCTTATCGGCGGCCCGATCGGGCTTATCGGGCGGGGCCATCGTAAAAGTTCAAATGGCAAACGCTTACCTGCCCATTCGCCCATGCGGGCCAGGTTGACGGGGGCGCCCAGCTTGGGGCCCAGCACGTTGGCGTACAGCCAGGGCAGCACCTTGCGGCAGATCTGGAAGCCGACAATGCTGATGGCGATGCCGCCAAAGATGTTCAGAAGACGCGAATGATCTTCCATCGTGGAGAAAATATTTATAGGTGTCTCCTGCAAATCGAATAATACGCCGGGTGCCGGTTGTGCCGTGTTCCGTGCGTCTAGAACGGACTCCGTCGACTGCCTGAAGCGTTCTGTGCGATGAGACTTGACTCTGTGTTCGGCGTGCTCCGATGTGTTCCGCCCTCCGCAGCGTTAATGCACTGCGGGGCAAGGGCTGCGGGTCGAGGGTGGCGGGCAATGGGCTGCGGGCTCTCTCTCCCTCTCTCTCTCTGGTGCTCTCGCTCGCTCTTGCTGCTTGCTCAGCACAATTGATTGTTTCTTTTGGTTTGGGTTTTGGTTTCCGATTTGAAATTCACGGCGAGTTTTCGAGTTTTTCAGTTTCTTCGGTTGAGATCTTAATATGCAAAGGGTGAACCAAAGAGACGCGTTCGGAATTTTCCCGGTTTTTGCTTTTGACTGTGGAGAAAATCAATGGAAATGGTTTTGATTCAAACTGGAAACGTCAAATGAACGGTTCTTTTCGCCTACTGTGCATGTGTGTGCGTGTGTGTGTGTGTGCCTCTGTGTGTGTGTGTGTGTGTGTGTGTGTGTGTGTACGCCACTCGCATATCGCACCACCAAGAACAACAACAACAAGCAGGCAGACGCCGCGATAAGGGAACACACACACACACACATTAAGCCCATGTGCTCTTCGCGCACATAATAAGCGCTCAACCGCTCTCTCGCCCTCTCCCTCCCCCTGGCATTCCCTCCCCCTGCCCCTACCAACCTCTTTCAATTGAAAAACTCACCAAGAAGAGAAACAACAACAACTGCACATGCGCAGAAGAAGGAAACGGCAAAAATTTCGTTTTCTCGATTTTCGATAATTTTTCGCTTTTAAAATTTTTCGTTTTTATCGCGCGGCAAATTGCGATTTAACCACTTTGGCTTTGGGTTCGGGTTTGGGTTCGAGTTCGGGATTGGGGTTATTCGCGAAGTTTCTGTTTGTTGTATTCTCTTTTTCCAAATTCCGTATTATTCCGTGTGTAACTGTTCCGAATCCGAATTGTAACGGTTGAAATGTCAAAGCTTCACACACACGAAAAACACACGCACACTACGACACACGCGCGACACGTTCATGTCCTCTTTGCTAGTTGCGCCAACGCACACTAGATGGCGCCAGCTGCTCTTTAGGAATAAATGTTGCCTACTCTTAGGCGCGCTCTGAATTTTTCGTTTTGTCATGTTGAATTCATATATCCTGATCCTTTTGAAAAATGGAAAGAAGGGTATAATAGCTAGATGGAATGTACGTAATGGGCAGAAGGAGGCGTGCCAGGCCCCATAAAGTACACACATATATTCTTCAACAGAATTCGATATAGCCATGTCCGTCTGTCCATCCATACGTCCTTCCGTCTGTCGGTCTGTATGAACGCGTTGATCCAAACTTGTTGTGAAGAACCATTTATAACATGCAGAGGTAAAGTTTTTTAAAGTGTTTTGTTATCCCCTTCGCCCGATAATAGTTAAGAACTTTTTTCGATAAAATGCGCACAACTTTTGTATATAGGGTTATGAATGTAAGCTGCAGAATGGATTTTTCCAAAATTCACCGGAAAGGAACCAAAATAACTACAAATGAAAACTATACATTCAAAAATGTTGTTATCCTAATATCATTTACCAAAAGTCTCCATAAATTGTACACATCTTAAAGTTATATTTCATTTAGATCAAATATTTATAAGTAAGACATGAAGCTATCCTTAACATTTTAGAACGAACGGATAATAAACACAGAAGTTATTTGCAAAAGAACCTAGATTAGGCTATCGCAGTCTATCGATTTTTAGAAAATATTCTTAAAAAACTTATAAGTCGAATACAACGGAACATATTAGCATAGTATCTTTATAGAGCACAGAGCACCGTCGGGTTGCATATGCTTTAAGGTGAGTGGGAGGAAGGACCTGATGAAGGTGAAATTCTGACAACATTGCAAGGGTTCCATTAATAGCACAGCATATGTTAGGATGTTTTTTTTTCAAAAGTTCCGTTTTCTTTAAGCCAGAACTCAAAAATTTCAAAAAGGAGTCTCTACTTTTAAAACTAATGGAACAGGGAATCGAAAGAAAATCCTAAGTTGGTTAAAAGTAAAACTTTTTACGAGAATGAGAGGAACAAACCATTTATAGAACTTCCTACAAGTTTCGGTTAGATTTATAAGATAGTGAAAGAAACTGCTAAAGTACCATGGACTTTGGGATGCTTTGGAATTTCTGGCAGTGTGGCAACTCCGAGCAGATGGCGCCATAGCAACCCCAAGAACAGAGACAGCGAGAGCTTGCGGAAGAGAGACGAAGCACGACGAGGATGCACGCTCCCGCTCGTAATTGGCAGGCGGAAAGTGAATCCCGTGCCATCTCCGGCAGTTTCGTGTCAGCCAACAACGCGTGCGAACCAACAACGTTTGTTGCCACCGGCAAATGCAACATGGAACGTGATATTATTGTCTTGAACCAAAAGTGAACCAAAAGTGAACAATTTTCGGGAGTTGATTGAATTCAAGGAGGAAAACGAACAAATACAACAAAAATCCAACGGAGAGCTTAAGGAAAATCACAGGAAAGCTTGTTTCTCAAACATCTTGAGAAGTTGCGTTTGCATCGTCGAGTGGCGCTCTCTGTCTCCTCCGGTCTCTCCGTGCTTGTCTCGGAATTGAGAAAGGCATGAGCGGGGCCTGCGCAGTGCCCAAACTGACCTACATTTGGATCCATTTATTGGTCATCTAAGCAGCATCCCAAGCAGTTCGCAAGCAAAAATAGGAGAAAAAAGCAGAAAATAATAAAAACTCCAGAAGAAGAAGAAGAAGAAGAAGCAGAAGAAGAGAAAGCAGAAGTGCAAGTCAAGGAAAGGCAGTTTAATGAAAATAGCTAATTAAGGGTTCTCCCACATCTTCAGTGTGCCCAGTGAAATGTGGCCAATCGAAGGATAAAGTGTGGATAAAGCAAAAGTGAAACCAAGCGAGTCCTTGCAACGCACGTACCACGTACAATATGTTACCCGAAGCACGTAGGGGGGCATAGGCAAAGGGATAACTCCACAGACATATATATAGCATCACACGCCACGCTGCGGAAGTATCGCAAAAAAAGGGGGGACACGAAAAGAAAGGAAAACAAGAAAACTGACAGGAAGGAAATCGCAATTGTTCAGCTTCATTGAAGCCCCCAGCAAGGGGAATGCACAACATGCACACAATGCTGATTAGATAAAGGACGTAGAGGAAGTACACAGTACAAAGGACGAAGGACGAAGGTAATATCGGTAACGGGAAACGCCAGTAGAGGCAGAAGGAAGTCACTCAAAACTCCATTCGATACAATATTGTGCTTAAATGCTGCGGTGAGTAGCCCCCTTTTATGAGGGATTCATCCAGGAAAAACATATTTGGAAAACAGTTCTTGCATTTAATTGCAGTGATGAAATCTAGATTATTTTGGATACTTGCAATTATATACTCATCACTGCATTACATTGGTTCCGGATCGACCTCGACGACATGTAAGTAAACACTCCCAGCCCGAACTCCCTTCCGTGCAACCTTTGATCCCTTCAACACCTTTGAACTATACCTGATATTTGTTGCAGTGAAACGTCCCCGAGCTGGAGATCCATTCGATACATTTCCCAAGAATTTCTGGCAAGAGTTCTCATCCCCCTTCACAGACACGCCCGAGGATGAGGAGCTCGAAGTCACCGAGACGACAACACACGAACCGTTCCCCTTCTTCGCCGATCCGTACACGACAATTAACATAAGCACCCAACTCTCCTCGAATGTCTATCTGCACTGCAGGGTGAACGATCTGCAGGGCAAGACGGTCTCCTGGATGCGGCGCAAGGGCGACGACCTGACCCTGATCACGTTCGGACAGCACACATACAGCGGCGATTCGCGTTATTCGCTGGAGTTCGAGGAGCCCAACGATTGGAAACTCCTAATACAATATGCCAACGAGCGGGACGAGGGGCCGTACGAGTGCCAGGTCTCCTCGCATCCGCCGTTGGTGCTATTGGTTTACCTAACTATAATTGGTATGTTTCCATCTAAAGCTCCTAAATTAGGGTTTGATATGTTGATATAGTTTTGGGGATGAGCTTATGAGGGAACTTACTATGTCAATATGGGTTTTATCCTTAGGAAAATTGATGCAAAGGTAGCCAGTAGCTTCATGATTGGATCAGTAGTTGCCGCGGGATATATGGTTTCCCTTTCATTTAGGGAGGTTGAACTTTCAGCAAATTCAATTTGCGAAGATGTGGGAGAAAACTGAGATCCAAGGGAATTTAAAAAATCCAAACGCTTCGAAAAATGTTGGAGCGTTATATAAATAGCCAATTCAAGGAGTCCGATCTGGAAAAGGGCGATATCTTTCTTTCCTGACCCGAAAAAGAGTAAGAAAGATGTTTGTCTTTTGTCCATTTGCAGTTCCTCATGTGGAAATTCTCGACGAGCGAGGATCGGCCACACCAGAGAAGTACTACAAGGCTGGCAGCACCATTGAGTTGCAGTGCGTCATCTCGAAGATTCCGCATCCATCGTCATACATCACGTGGCGCCATGGCCTCCGATTGCTCAACTATGACACAAGTCGCGGCGGCATTAGGTAAGATATTACCTCTCTCCTCTCCTCAGGATCTTAAATGGTTAACTATTCCCACCCCGATTCTCTCCTAGCGTTAAGACTGATATGCTGCCTGGCCGGGCCCTGAGTCGCCTCTACATAGCCAATGCGAATCGACAAGATACTGGGAATTATACCTGTATGCTGGGAAACGAGATAACCGAAACTGTTGTGGTGCATGTGCTTAACGGTAAGATATAGACCTATCGATATTGGGGGAACATAAGTTTTTCTCAAATTGTAAAGTAAGGACCTGATGCAGATCAAACTGTGCAGGCATTAAAAGGTTTCCATTGATGAATAGATTACATCAGGAAATTCCTACTGAAAATCCACTTTTCCCAAATTATATTTGCTTTAAAAGCAGATGTTAAGTTTTTCAGACTCAACTTTGGATCGTATTTCCATTTCAGGTGAGGAGCCAGCGGCAATGCAACATGCGAATGGGACTCGATTCATGTCCAGCCCCCTAACTATGGTTGTGTTTTTTATAGTCTTTGCGATAGTCAGACCATTTCAGCGATGACAACATTCAGAATGGCCCAGCGCCCGGAATGGTGTTGCTATCGGAAGGGGAAAAACTTGAATATATAATATGTAATATGTAAGTATTTAGAGGCGCAATCGAGTCGAGTCGAGCCGGATCGGAGCGGATCGGATTGCGGGGAAAATGCCAAGACGCAAAGGGAGGCGGAAACCTTGTCCAGGATTGCATTTTCAACTTTTACTCTAATCATGGGTTGTTTAAAAATATATAGCATAAATGAATACTAAAACTAAGTTTAAGCCAGAAAAACACTAAACTAAAAAAGCCAAAAAAAGCCAAAAAAAATACCATAAAACAGAAAGAAATATAAGAGGAAGAAGGAACTGTAGCAGAGTCGTAGTTAAGGGCGTACATAAGGATCGAGAAATATCTTTTGATTTTGCCGAACTAACAGAGCCGTGTTTTTGTGGGCTCCAAAAAAATACCAAAGGAAAATCCCAAAACCCCAAAACACCAAACTATTATAAAGCTATGGTAAACACATTTGTGCCGATTCTCATGCCATGTTTATTTCTGCCAAACATCTATTGTAATTTTGCATGTCCGTGCCAAAAGAAACCCCTAAATAGCACCCTGTATTCTTAGAATCAAAAACCACAAAAATCTTACCATTATATATGTATATAGACTATCATGTTAATGGTTGTAGCTTCTTGAAATCAAACGGCATATCAGTTGGGATCATTGGATCAGTTTTCGATGGCATTTGCAATTAGTTTTATAAGAGAAACAAAAGAGAGAGAGAGAGAAAATTATTTACCTATTATGTGGGAGAATATACATGTATTGGATCCGAGGGGATTACAGTGAACACTCCAGAAAATTGGTAGACTTTTTTGTTCAGTAGACACGTCCAAGTTTTTGGACATTTTTTAAATAACTTCAAGTTTTTCCAAGGATTCTTTAATAACATTTCATACTTAACCTCATTTTCAGACGAATGATATCTATAAGACTTAGTGAAGTTGAGGCTCGGTTGTTTGTATGGAATAATTTTGACTTGACATGTCAATTTCAGATCAATTTTGGGGCCAAAAATTATACTCAGCGGGGAAATTTTCAATTTGAAATTTAGAAATGGAAAAACTAGTGAAAAAACTCATATTATACTCCATTGGGAAATTTTTTTATATTGTCATTATGCTCATTTTTAATCCAGAAATGGAAAAACATAGGAAAAATGTTCATTTGCAGATCAAAAATTATTTCAATTTATGTAAAAACCTGAAAATAATCAAATGAATGGATTTCGGAAAAACTCGAATGCAAGATCTATCTGAAGAATATAGACACAATTGACAACCAAATGTTATTCTATTTTTAAGCAGGGTATGATCTTTAGATTATCGCCTGCCATTGTCGGATAGTTCCTCTTCGAAGAAATTTCATTGCCACAGATCTTACATAGGGGGACCTTAAAAAACCCAATCTCTATATTACATTTGAGTCTTTTGTAGCCAGTCTACAAATTTTGAAACATTTCTGGCGATGATAATTATGTAAACCTCTTTAAGAGGGGAGGTTCACTGTAATATTTAGGATCAGCTAGAGAATTGTTTATAAAACGTTAAGTTAATGTTTTGCATGAACCTAAAACACCAATTGAAATACCTTGCACAGTCCCAGATAGTTGCACTGACCTTAGGGGCGACTGTAGAAAAGCCAAAGCAAACTTAGAAATACTACGAGAAACCAAAAAAAGAAAGAAGGAAGGAAAGATAGAACAATTTGTAATAATACCAATATTAACTGTGCCATTCAAAATGGAGACATATCTTTTAATTTAACGTGTACATTAGACGAAACACAGAGTTCTTGTTAAACCCCTTTCATAGATCGAACCGAACCGAATCGCATCGAATCGACCATCTCATGTACATACATATGATATGATATGATACAATAACTACGCGGGTGCTCTTAGCAGACCCCGCCCCCGAATGGGGGTTCTTTCGTAACCGTAACCTAATCGAGAGACAACCTAAGCGTATAACCACGGACCAAATGGGTAAAAAAAGCAACAAACCAATCCCAAACAATCCCAAGTGTTTTTATATTCTTTTCCGAACTCGATAAAGAAATCCTTACTTGAGTTAACTCCCGTTATTTGTTGAGTAGATTGTGAAGAGCGGCACAGTTTGTTACCGAACCCAAGGTTCGGTTGGTTAGTGAAATCGTTGGGTATTCTGGGTACCCGCATCAATGTTTGTTTTTACCATTGTTAGGCGTTAGCCCTTAGGATTATGTCTTTTATTCCGCTTTCTTATATAGCATATATTATATAGTATATATAATGCGAAACTGTACATTTCTAATATGCTTTATTGAGTGCTTTGTAAGAAATACTTTCGCTTTTTGTATTAACATCATCTAATCGCATCTAATCGATCTATATGAGGCACCTATTTACCTAAACCTAAACCTAAGCCTAACCACACTATTTCACAGACATTTTCGGTCAGACGCAGCAGCTATAGGATCTGCTGGGACTTTATAAAATAGACTTAAACCGTAAGAGAAAACAAATCAAAATGTATCGCTCCGACTGTTATGTGAAGTGTCCAAGTCCAGAGCATTTCATAGATTTACTACACTAATTGGCGCCCAACGTGTGCTACAAGTCCAAAATTTGAAGACTCGAGTCCCGATATGTCATTGATCGGCTTTGGCGCTTGGCATAACAGTGGGGGGCACATAAAATAGTTGGCGCCCAACGTGGGCTGCAAGTCCTGAGATGAAGAGTTTTAGAAACTTGTCTAATTTCGTATGGTCCATAGTAGTTATTGTATATTATTCAATTGATGTCAACCCCGGACAGCAGACTGGCCCGGGTTGGCCTATTATTATACATTATATTCCATTCTATTCGGATTACATTATATACGAGTAAATATAATACAATATTATATATATGATATATACGGTGTATGCCCTTAAATACAAACAAATGTTGGAGTGAGATAACGAAACAATACTTAGAGACTAAAGTGAGGAAGCGACGAAACTTTTAGAAGCATTTTTGGTTGACAACAAAATATTTAAGAATTATTACGAAATTGATATTACATAATATAATATAATATAATATATGATATAAAATATAAAATATTTATGTATGCGGTGCCCGTCAGAATGTCAAATGCCGTCATTTCTACATATTATATAATAATAATAATAATTATAATGAATGTAACACACACACACACACACTCAACACACACAAACATCCCCCAAAGACAGGAAATTTGGTTTTTTTTTTCTATTAAACAAAAAGAGATGAAGAAGAAGACCAGAAGAACTTCAAACCGTCGAATGTAGTTTTCATTTTGAATTCCTGAAGGACAAACCTCAACTCAAACCCGAACACACTGCAGAACCAAATAAAGGAGCAAACACTATTTTCGTTCTGCTTAGATTTCATTCATCTAAAATTTGTCGTTTTGATTGGGAAACGAAGGAGGACAAGATATAACTCGGAACTGGTCTGAATCCCTTACCGAAATACAATCACATTCCTGTTTTCTTTCCGAAATGTGTCAGGCAACCGATCCTAAGCGCCCATCGAGTGGCTTCTACTCAAATTTACAATCCATTATCATACGTTTTCAGTCATATATACCGTATATATATGTATATATATATATATTTACATAAGCATAAACAATGCTTTGGTTTAAATAATGCGTAATTGTTTAACTACTAAAATAAAAAAATATCTTATATAGGGACGAATCATCTGATCCACAGATCCACATCAGCCCACGTAACCGACATCCTCGTCGGTGTACATTTTAATCGGCTCCTTGGCCACGGCGTTATCCGTTTCCATCATCTCCTCATCGCGACAGCTGGCTGCCTGCAGTTCCCTTCGAATATCCGGTGTCATCTTTGGATGAGATTTCTTTCTGCAAATTCGAAAATTCCCAAAATCAGCCAAAGAATTCTATATATTATACCATTATTTCTAGCACTTACTTCAACAGCTGCAGCAACGCCTCCTTCTGCTCCGAGGATATGTCGTTCTTGTAGCGCTGTGCAAAGGTCAACAGACTCTGATGCCATAGCACTGGCAGCTCCCGGCGGTCGTTTTCAAATCTATCAGAATAAAAATAGGATGATTTTGGAACGCAACTTGCTTAAAACCATATAAGTCTACCTGAGAAAGTGAAAGACAGCCGCATCGATGACACGATAGGGCAGAGCATAGCGCTTGTCCAGGAAATAGCGTATGAATATGGAGTTGGCGCCGGAATAGCTCATCTCGCAGATTTTCAGCAGGCAGGCCGATGAGTGGAGCACGGGTATGGAGCTGCGTGCCACAACGCTGCCGAATATGATGGCCTCGCGCAAGGTGCAGTCGCCGCCCTCCAGCAGAGGCAAGATGATGCCCTTCATAAAGGCGGCCGGCTTGAAGAGGGCACGTTTGAGAGCATTGTACAGGTGCATATTGAGTTTCTTGTATTCGCACAGATCGTCACGGATGCGGGGCAAGAGCACCAGGTTGTAGAAACGTTGGGCCATGGCCTGGGACAGAACCGAGCAGAAGATGCGGGTGCCCTGGAACATGGCTGCTGCGGTCCAGTTGTGTGGCTCTGTCAGGAAGAGTATCTGCTCCCAGTTCCTAAGCTTGGGTATGATCTTGAAGGCCTTCGGTATCTTGCCACTGCGATAGCGCTTGAGGACATCACGAACGCCCTCGTACATTTCCTTCACTTTGGGATCAATCTCTTCGATCCTGAGCGAGCCCTCATCGGAGATCTTTGTGTGTATATCCGCCTCTTTCTCCTGAATCTTCTGCATGATCATCTCGGAGAGATGGAGAGTGCGTTTGCCCTCCTTGGTAGGCGGGTGCTGGAAACGCTCGAAGGCAGCCACATCGTCGGCATCCATGTCCATGTCCGTCATGAAGTCATGTTCATTGACATCTGCTTCCTCCTGTTCCAGGTCATCGCCTTCAGAGAGCAGCAAATTATGAGTATACATGGATTACATGGCGTATGGAATCTACTTACCCAAGTTCAAATCGAATCTCTTCGGGGGCGCCAGAGACGGGAAGTTCTCCTCATCCACTTCCAATTGCTGCAGTTTGGCTGCTGCCAAAATTTTCTGACTACTCTTGGCATCTAGATTCTGTGAGGGACAACAAGGATTACTTTCCATCTATGTCCATCTATGGTTGGGAATCTTTCCCAGACTTACCGGCGACTCCTCCGCACGCAGCTTGATCTTGTCCTTGGACTTCTTCTGCTTGAGCACCTTGCCGTCCGTAATCTGCTTCTCCAGGTTGACGTTTTTGATGGTCGCCACATTGGCCTTCTTCGGCTTGCCCATTTTTGTATTTTGTTAACAAAAAATGGTCTCTAATAACAAATAAAACGCACTCCAAATACCAAACACGTGTTGAAGTTAGCGATGCGCAATAAAGCAGACAAAGCTTATCGATAATTGTGCGCTGATGAACTTATTGCAAATGTGCGGCTGTTTGTAGCGTAGAGAGAAAAACTGTGTTTACTTAGATGTAAAAAAAATAATGAGCCCAGATATTATGTTCTATCGAATAATGAAGCCACAGAAGACAAATACTAGCTAAATACGTTTTAAAATCGATTATTCCAATAGTCAAAGTTATGGCAGCCCTAATGTACGATTTCGAATTTATGGTCACTCATATTTTTGACAGCTGTTAACAACATGGTTGTAATTGGGCATATCGATTGTGGCGCCTTGCTAGAGATGAACGATACTACATGCGATATTTAAAAAAACGCTGCAAATATTAAATAAAAATAGTGTTAATTTGCAATAAATGTGCTTGAAATAAAATAAGCTTAGTGTTTTGAAGCTGTGGGTGTGACTTCAAAGGCCGTTGGGGGTATGCGCTGGAGCTCCAATAAGTATCGATGTATTGTTTACACAGTATCGATAGCGCGCGAAATATCGATGTGGCCAGCACCTCTATTTCCTTTCCCTTACCTAGCTTGTGTTTGACAAGACCGTTTCTTTTTTTTTCTGTGTTGATTGCAGCAAGACCAACATAATGAAGGTGTGCTAAATTTTGTCGAAAATAACATAATAAACACGGTGAACAAGCACAAATATTGCCAAAATCGAGTGCAATAACCATTTGCCAAGTGCGAAATTCGAAGTGTGCATGAAAATCCCCAGTGATTGGCCTTAAATCGGAAGATAACAATTCCGGTCGGGCGATTTGATTTGTATATGAAGTCGGCTAAACAGAGATCTCCGTGTTTACTTGCAGCTCAACGTTTCTTATCCCGCCACGGGATGCCAAAAGCTGTTCGAGGTCGTCGACGAGCACAAGCTGCGCGTCTTCTACGAGAAGCGTATGGGCCAAATTGTGGACGCCGACATCCTGGGCGATGAGTGGAAGGGCTACCAGCTCCGCATCTCCGGCGGCAACGACAAGCAGGGCTTCCCCATGAAGCAGGGTGTGCTGACCCACGGTAAGTCCCAAGTGCCCTGCCCTGTCCAGTGGCAACCGGTGTACCCTGTCAGCTGCCAAGCCTTCGTTTGGATGCAGCCAGTGGCGCAAGCCGGTGCTGTCAGAGCGTCAGCCCGTCTTCTTCTTGAAAGCCCTTAACTAATCTCTTGCTTTGCTTCACAGGTCGCGTGCGTCTGTTGCTGAAGAAGGGCCACTCTTGCTACCGCCCACGCCGCACCGGCGAGCGCAAGCGCAAGTCTGTGCGTGGCTGCATTGTGGACGCCAACATGTCCGTGCTGGCTCTGGTCGTGATCAAGAAGGGCGAGCAGGAAATCGCTGGTCTCACCGACACCACCATCCCACGTCGCCTGGGCCCCAAGCGTGCCAGCAAGATCCGCAAGCTGTACAACTTGACCAAGGAGGACGATGTCCGTCGCTTCGTCGTGCGTCGCCCACTGCCCGCCAAGGAGAACAAGAAGGCCACCTCCAAGGCACCAAAGATCCAGCGTCTGATCACCCCCGTGGTCCTGCAGCGCAAACACAGACGCATTGCCCTCAAGAAGAAGCGCCAGCAAGCTTCCAAGGAGGCTGCCGCCGACTACGCCAAGCTGCTCGTCCAGCGCAAGAAGGAGTCCAAGGCCAAGCGTGAGGAGGCCAAGCGTCGCCGCTCCGCCTCGATCCGCGAATCGAAGAGCTCCGTCTCAAGTGACAAGAAGTAAAAAGTTTTAACATCAGCCGACATCGTATAAGAACACAAATCTGTAGCCATTTGAAGATAATAAAGCGAATGGTTTGAAAAAAAGAAAAACTCAAAATCCAATCCAATCCAACCTTTTTTTTCGAGTGAATCTGTGCTTGTGAAACCAATGTGGCCCAAAACGGCCGGAGAGTCCCAAAGATCATAATGTGCCGTGGCCCAAGTGGGATAAGTCTTTAACGGAAGAGGGAAGAATTTTATCAAGAAAGTAGAGGAGGAGGGATTACTTTATCTACTTGAAAGCGAGTCTAGGCATTGGGACTTTGGAACAGTCCTTAGCTTAGATTTTCCATATAGCAACTATCTTAACGATTTGGGAAACCCTCCAATTACTTTTCTGGAACTATACTTACCCGATTCAGCTAATTAATGCTAGAAGAACTTTGGCTTTGAACTCTTTAATCTTATCCGCATATCATTCTATGCTAAGCTTTGTTTAAGACCGAAGATCCCTGAAATCGAAGAAGGCGAAAGTCTGATTTTCTGCAGATTGGATTGATGAATCAAGACGATCTTTGTCCGAACCTCCGGAAATTATTTTGTTGGACAGCAGTTGGGATTCAGAAGTTTTATCTACGAATTAACCATAAAGAGTAGTTTGATTGGAAGTTTTATGTGGATTCTTGGATGAATATTTTCTTAATATTCCAATATTTTTGAGAAATTCGTTTTATCTCCAGATTGGGTTGATAAATCAAGTCAACATAAGTCAAAAATTCTGAAAATTGTCTTAATGCATTTAGGATTTAGCGAACTTCAGTAGGAATTTATCATATATAGTAGCTAGTTCGTAACTTTAATATATCCACAACAATCTATTATTGGGTAAATTTTTTTTTGATGGTCCGAAAATGTTGAGAAATTTAATATCTCCCGATGTCCAACAGTTGGAGCTCAACAGACGTGTCCGATTGCAAGTCGGTGTTGTCCAATAGATATTAGGAATGTTTTGACCAACCCTTCCGATGGGATTGTTAAGGCCATTATGAGAAATTTCTCTGTGGGATGTCAAAGAAATATATAAGAAAGGCCGTATGATGTCATCCTCTTTTCAATGGATTTAAAAAAAACCTTAAAAATGGTGTTTGAAATTTGGTTTTTGACAAAAATAATTATCAGATTCCTCTGATCTTAGAATGCCACATAAGGTATTTAGTAGAACCAGTTTAATGTTATATCTAATCTATAGTTTATATGGAAAGATGCTTAGATTTTCATATTTTTGAAGAAAATTTTGCCAGGTTCCGGAATTCCCATCAGCTGCCAGAACAGCATACGACTCTATATAACCTATAGAGTAGGACCCTTATATATAGAGTAAAATTTTTTTTATCTTCTTTTCAATGGTTATAGAAAAAAAACATCTGGAAATGTTTTAAAATTTGGTTGTTGTCCTCTGATCTTATAATAGAAACCCATATAAGGTATATGGTAGAATCGGTTGATTACCATATCTAATCTATACTTGTAGTTTATATGGTATGGTATTGGGATTTTCATCTGTATAAACCAAATGTTGGCAAGTTCTGGAATCCTCGGGTTAGAAGAGTATAGAACTATTAAAAGGGACCTACTTTACCCTTATATATAAGGGAAAACTATGGTATTTGGATTTAGTCAGCTGTTAGAAGAGCATAGAACTATATAACCCCTAGAGTGGGGCCCTTATTCATAAAGAATAACTATATTTCGATCAGGATCTTGTAAGTCCAATAAAAAGCGTTTATTTTTCTTGTATATCTATTAAATATTGTATTTCAGAACGCATCGTATCTTAATTTTTACTCGTAATGCTCACGAATCTGGCCGAGAAGGCAACAATAGCGTGAGTCGATCGAACACATCTCTTCTAATTCATGCGGGTGCTCCTACCTGTCGTGAGGATCGCTCGGGAGCTGTTGGAGATGGGCTTTCCCTTGTGCTCCACTGCAATTCGATTGCCATGAAGCGAGCGATTCGTTCGTTTCGAAAATCTTCGCAACAATTCGGATTGATTATATTATTATCATATATGTATTGTTTAATAGGGGATTATGCTAAAACAGTTAGAATGTGTTTGTCGGGGGCAGTTGGCGCTGAGTCGGTACACGTCGAGAGGGGCGGGCACAGGCGCCCGCCCACGGGTCATGCAGATGTCGCCAGACGAACCGCCATCGGGCTCAGTTCCGAACTGAGAGTTATCTGAGGTCAGTTTCGATTTGGGTCTCGGCTGGGGCAGTCGCTTCCGCCTGGGGCAGAGCTTGTGGCACTGGCACAGCCTGAGGTGGTGGCTGGGCCTCCGTTGTTTCCGGTGTTTCGTAGCGTGCCAGTTTGGCCTCCTGGTCGGCCAGCAGTTCGAGCAGATCCTCCTGATCCTTCTGCGTGGTCAGCAACGTTTCGTGTGCCGCATCGGCGCGCTGCTTCTCCGCCGCCAGCTGCTGGCGCAGAGTCTCCAGCTCCTTGGTCAGGCGCACGTTCTCCGCAAAGTACATGTTGGCCTGGTAGCGCGCCGCATTGAGCTCCTCGTCGCTGACAGCAGGCGGAGGAGCAGGAGCCGCAGTTTCTATTCCTGCCGCCGCCGCCGTTGCCGGAACTGGATTGGAGCTTTGGGCTGCCGCCGTTAGCTGTGCCTTGAGCAAGGTGTTCTGGTCGGCCAACTGGGATTTCAGTGTCTGCTCCTGGCTGAGCTGCTGCTGTAGTTCGGCATTCTGCTGCTCCAGCTGCTTGGCAGACTGCTGCAGCGTCTGTATCTGTGCGTCCATGCCGCGTATGATGCCCTTGTACTGGGAGACCAGAGCGGATGCCTCCGAGCTGAGCGTCAGTTCGGTCAGCTCTATGCCATCCGCGTCGAAGCCGCTGACCAGCTTGGCTATCAGCGCCTCCAGGCCCTTGTAGAGCTTGCAGTACTCGTAGTCCAGCAGCAGTTCACTGGCGCCCTTGGCCCTAATCTGCGCCTGCTTGCAGGCCCGGCTGTAGGCCTCGTGGCGCGAGACCTCGCTCAGCTTGTTGCAGAAGGTCTCCTGGCCAATGCGCTTGATGATCAGCTGGCTGATGTCCTCGCGCCGCTGGTTGGGCAGCGAGTTGTCGTTGAACTGTATGCAGAGGCCCATCAGAAAGGCGCACATGCCCTGCACGAGGTACTCGCGCTCGTCGTGCTCGTTGGCGCACAGCTGGGCCGTCAAGTAGGCCATGGTGCCCTGCGTCTCCAGCAGCGCCTTCACCGCGCCCGGGCAATGGGCCAGCCAGACGCTGAGTAACATCAGCAGACCCACTTTGCTCTGCAGGCGATAGCGTTCCTGTTGCATCAGGTTGGTACATTGCTCGAGCAGTGTGATGGGTCGCTGGCCGCCGGGCGTGGCCAGCAGTACGCGCAGCAGCTCCTCCTTCTGGGCCACATTTTCGACCAGCGTGTGCATGAGGGCCACCGCCGAGAACCAGTTGGCCAGCGTGTCCGACGAGAAGAGACCCGTGCAGAGCAGCTGTCCGGTGGAGAGGGAGCTGACATCTGAGGCACTGGAGGGCAGCAGGGTCTGCACCACGGCGCGCTGCCCGTCCGAGTTGCGGTACAGGAAACACTCGAAGCAGTAGAGCACCGCGCAACGCAGCGCCAGCAGCTGCTTCTCATTGATCATGGACATGAGCAGCACCACTATGGCCGGCCTGGGTGGCTGGCTGGGAGCCAGCACGCGGCTCAGTTCGTCCTGGTTCTCGCGATCGCCGCGCACCACCTCGGCGACGGCGTTGATGGTCTCCGTGAGTATGTCCGCCGGCACACCGCTGCTCATAAGGATGTCGCAGAGGGCCTGCAGCAGCTGCGACTTCTGCATGACCCGCTGGCAGGCACTGACCACCTGCTGCTGATTGCTGGGCGTCACCAGGGCACGCACCACCTGCAGCATGCAGTGAAAGTTGGACACCTTCTGCGGCGTCCAGCCGTTGTCCTCCAGCTCGCTGCTCAGGATAAACATGGGCGCCAGGCGCTGTATGTAGGAGCCCTCCTTGAAGAACTGCTGATTGCTGGAGTTGTTCTTCAGCAGATTCAGCAACAGTATAAGGCAGTCCTCGACCACGATGCCGCCGTCGGAGCAGCCCTCCTCGCGCACGATGTCGAAGAGCCTGTCGAAGGCGTTCTCGAAGGCCACAATCTTTTGTATGTTGGAGTTGCCCTTGGTCAGCTCGATCAGCAGCAGCAGCACATCGTTCCGGATCACCTCGCGGCTGTCCGTGAGCAGATCCATCAGCTTGGACACACCCATCGGGCTGACAAGGATCAGGTCCTGCAGTTCCCGCGTCTTGTTCGCAATCAGCGAGGTAATCAATTGGATGGCCGCCCGGCGCACGCGGAAGTCGTATTCGTCCAGATAGCCCATGACCAGGGTGACATGCTCCGGACTCTTGATGAACATCTCGGTGAACTGTTCGCCCACATTCACAGAGACGGCTGGGTTGTCCGCCTCCTCGTCGAACTCCTCGCTGGTCACGATGTTGCAGAGCGTGTCCAGCGCATAGCTGATGATCTCCGCATCCTGTCCATCGTTCTGCAGCACCTGCACCAGCGGTGGCATGCCCTGGGCGCCGACCTCAATGCGGTACTTACGCGAGAGCGCCTTCAGCGCCCGACACGCATCCCGCCGATCCTCCAGCAGGGTCGAGGAGTAGACCCGATCCACCAGCTTCTCGACTGTTTCCGCTGCACTCGGCTGCTGGCCCGGCTCCGTGCCGCCCAGCACCGTCTTGATGCCGCTCTTCAAGAACTCCATGCACTTTCAACTTGGCTAGACGACGTGTTCAATATTCTACAGGGTATTTCAATTGCATATGTTCAGTTCAATTGGTCTGACACGTCAATTTTTATAAAAACAATATTGCGGACAGTGTGTACACGGCAATTTGGGGACAAATATGCACCCGATAATTGGGGCAAGAAATTTACAAGTCTATCGATGTAATCGATGACATTTAAATTTGCAGACTAACGAAAGCTTGAGCTACCTATGAAACCGCGATATAATAACTGTTATATTAATGGTTCTTAAAACACAATAGGCAACTAAGCACTAATGTATTTTTGATCTACTACAAGAAATTCGCATATTTTTGTTTCTACTTGCTGTCATTGTCCATAAAAGAAGTGTATTCCGCAGAAGTTGGCAGTTGTAAGAACTATTCTAATTTCTAATTCCTTAAATTCACATGTTTTAACACAACAAAATGAATAACAATGACTGATTCGAAAAAAGGCTAGATTTGTCAACACTGTTTGGGGCTTGTTTGAAGGCAATCTATGCCTGCAAGTGTGTACACACTGAAGACAAAATATACAAGCGCTGCGAAATTGCAATGTAATAAACAATTTAACTAAATAGTATTATACATAATTGCTGGTAAATAGTATTATTAACATTTACATTTTAATGCACTCTTCAGAATTTGCACATAAAACTATCGATATATCGCATTTGGTTTTGTCCATTTTTAGCGCTAAGCTGCAACATTATAGAAAATTCCGTGAATAGAGCAATACTGGTTGAATTTTTTTGTTGTAACTTTTGCTGTTTTTGTTTATTATGCATTTGTTAGCATATCGTTGCTTAATTAAATGGATGCCGCCGATGCAAGTGGATAATTGAGCAACGAGCACCCGAAATGTCCGCCGCACAACTGCTGTGGCTCTGCCTGTGGCCGCTGCTCGCCCACCTGACGCCAACCACCTTTGTCGTCCAGGCAATGTGCCCCAAAAAATGCAACTGCAAAAACATTTCCGAAAATATCCAAACGCTGCGCGTCCGCTGCGACGACCAGCACATCGTCGACTGGAAGGAACTCAACTTTGGCGAGGATGTCCACAACATCGTCAGCATGTAAGTTGCCAACGCCGTGCGGAGTCCCAGTCCCAGTCGCAGTACCTCCCCCCGGCCCCATTCCACTTGGGCCAAAAGCTCTTCCGATCGGTGAAAGAAGTTATTATTATTGTTATATGGCCATAGCAGCCCTATCGGGTCACGGCCTGAATTATTATTTTATCTTTATTTTTGCTTCCTTCAAATCCTACACCACAAAAAAGTTTCTCGTTCCATGGGAGTGCTATCAACATGAGTGGGACTCGAACCCACAGCCTCTTGCCCAACGAGGCCGCCGAACCAAGAAAGAAGAATATACCAAAGAAAGAATATATACTAAATTAGGATTTGTTTTCAGGCAACAAAAGTTCTTCCCAAAAAAGCCAAAATGTATGCTAAATTCCAAATTCAATTTTCCAGCAATGCCAGCAAAAATGCAATTGCACAAATTACCGAAGATGACTTCAAAAGCTTTACGGAACTGAAGCGTTTGGATCTATCCTCCAATCTGCTCAACGAACTGGACAAGTTCACCTTTGGCAACAGCCTCCAGAATGTGGAGCGCCTGAAACTGGCCAACAACTCCATAAGCCACATCTATGAGGGCGCCTTCGAGCTGATGCCCAAGCTCAAGCAGCTGTAAGCAGATCCTTTCCTCTATTATATTAATCCGGTTCCAATCTCATTTGGTTTTCCTTTATGTTTCAGGGATTTGTCCAACAATCCGCTGGCCTGCGACTGTGGACTCATTTGGCTGATTGCCTGGACAAATGCCCGCGACATTCGTCTGCAGCCGGCGCCCAAATGTGAATCCCCCGTCAACTTTCGTGGTCTTCCCCTAAAGAAATTGAAAGTAGGCATTGATTTCCGCTGTGAGTCGCTGCTGCAGCCGCTCCTGGAGCTTGTGCCCAATCAGAATCAGGTGGGTGGTCATATATGATATACGACAATGGGGCTATAACACTTATTTATTGCTCCATTTCTCCACAGATTGCCTTTGAGGGCGATGAACTCCAATTGAAGTGCTACGCTCCACGTGTGGCTATTGGCGCCCCACGCGAATCGGAGGATTTGCCCACGCGCGCCTACGTCTTTTGGGGTTGGTCCGATAAGATTCGGCAACAGAATTCCACCGATGACATCATCTATCGCGATCCCACCAAAGTGTTCAATGATGTGAATCTCGAGACGCGGCACTCAACCGACTCGGGCATTCTAAACTCCATACTGCGCATCGCTAGCCTCACGCAGAATCACACGGGCATGTGGGACTGCACGCTGCGCAGCCAGCAGGCGAATCTCTCCCAGTCCATGGTCCTACACGTGGTTGGCAAGGGGACACTTTATTGCGAGGCCATCGTTACGCGCACCAACAAGGGCAACTACCACTGGCCACGCACCATGCGTGGCGAAACGGTGCAGCAGCCATGCGTGGAGGAGCCCAGCGATGTCACCCAACAGCGACGTGCCACCTATGCCTGTGGCAGCGACGGGGAATGGACAAATCTCAACACGGAGAGCTGTGTCTATGTCAGCGAAACGACGCGCATTTTCGAGCAGTTCGCCAAGATGAATCTGACTCTGACCAAGGGGCAGAATGCTTTGGAGATTGCCCGGAGACTGCACAATTTTACGCACATTCAGACGCAGCTGCATAAGATTCGAGATCCCATGGATCTGGAGTACATAGCTCGCACACTGCACAAATACCTGGAGCAACTGGAGACCCAGGCGCAGCAAGAGATCTGCATGCTACTAATGGACATTGTCTCGCAGCTGCTGACGCTGCCAGTGAAACTATTTGAGGCGGCGCAGCTGCAACAGGCGACGGGACACAAGCTGCTGCACATTGTGGAGGCCGCCGCCCTGAAATTGGGCAGCAGCAGTGGTGGCGGCACAGGGGACAGCGTTGAGTGGCACCGCCAAATGTCGCAGCGGAACATCTTTGTAGAGTTCTTCAACATCAATGCGGCGCAGTTCCTGAGCATGTCCTGCGTCTGGCTGGAGGGCAGTGAGCGTGGCCTGCAGTGCAACAGTTCCAACGACACGATACCCATGTACGAGCATGGCGATATTGACGCCGCCATACAGGTACCGCAGCAGGTGCTGCCCGGCAACAGCAGCTCCAGCGTAATGCGGCTGATGATCACGCTGCATCGCAATGCCAAGCTGCTACCCAATCTGCAGAGCGAGCAGAACGAGACACTCTCCTCGGTTATCGTGGGGGCGCGACTCTATAGCAGCGATGGAAAAGCCTTCGAGGTGGACGATGTGGATAGAGATGAGGATGAGGACGTTGAGGAAAATATGTCGGAGGCCGACAGCCAGGAGGAGCGCATCACCATATTGCTGCGCGCCCATCCCTATCACGACGAGCGCAGTGCACCGCTGCCGGCCTGGTGGGATGAGCAGCTGCAGGCTTGGAACTCGCGCGTCTGCCAGGCGCACTATCAGCATGGCACTTGGCTCATGTTCAGCTGCCGTCGCAATGGTGGCTACTTTGGCCTCTTGCAGCGTCCCACCTTTCTGAACGACTTTCGCAGCGAAATGGCCGGCGCCCGCTTCCGCCACGCCCCCATGGCCATCTATGTGGGGTGTGCAGTGCTCTTCGCCTGCACCTGGTTCAACATCGTCACCTTCGTGGTGTTCGGCCACGCCATACGGATCAACCGGGTGCAGCGACATGCCCTGGTCAACACCTGGTTGGCGCTGGCCTCGCTCTGCCTAGCCTACGTCCTGGGGATCTACCAGACAACCAATTTGGTGCACTGCCGCCTCATTGGCCTGCTGCTGCACTACCTCAGCCTCTGCGTGCTGCTTTGGCTGTGCGTCAGCCTGAGCAGCATGTACAAGCGGCTGACCAAATCCACCATGGTGTCGTCCACCCAGCAGGCGGCGGGGCAGCAAGAACCGCATCAGCGCAAGCCCATCTTGGGCATCTACCTGGTTGGCTGGGGCATTGCCCTGCTCATCTGCGGCATCAGCAGCGCCGTCAACATGTCCGAGTACGCCGCCTACAGCTACTGCTTCCTGCACAACTCCAGCACGCTGAATGCCCTGCTTGTGCCAGCGGGCATCCTGCTCATCTTTAGCGGCATTCTGGCGCTCTGCATCTACTACCAGCTCAGCCAGCAGGCGGTGAACGTGTTGCAGCAGCACCACCACCAGATGGGCCAACTCGCGCACCGCCAGTACTCGGACAACAACACACAGGCCACGGAACACATTGACCTGGACTGGCTGGACGCCAACGGCAAGGAACTGAGCAACTCTGCAATCCAGCTCCAGCAGCTGCCGGAGCAGTACAGCACCCTGAGCAATCCCCTGAGCAGCATTGTCGATGACTTTGAACGATCCAACATGTCGCACCTGCGCGGACACTTCATCTTCCTGGTGCTGTTCGTCTGCGCGTGGTTGTCAGCCGCCTGCTACGTGCACAGCGAGGAGCAGCTCTACGTGATCAGCTTCGTGGTTAGCTGCGTGGCGCTGAGCCTCTTCCTGCTGCTCTTCTACAACCTGACCCGCAATGACGCGCGCCAAGCCTGGTCACAGCAGCGCCAGAATCCGGCCAACGGCCGCCTGGTGGCCTACAACAACGTGCAGCAGCAGCACAGCAACGGCAGCAGCAACGCGCGAGCCACCGCTGCAGCGGCAGCTGCTGTCAAGGCAGGAGGCGCGGCGCTGATAAGCAACTCCATCGTGGCGTACAAGGCGGCGCCGGGCAGCCACTCGGCCGGCTCCCGCTCGAACAGCCAATGCTCCAACAAACAGCGCAGCAGCAGCGCACGCAGCATGCGCAGTCAGACGCGGAGCAACGCGAGCCACATGGACTGCAGTGCGACGCAGCAGCAACAGGCGGGCATCACCATTATCAACAACAATCCCAGCCAGCAGTCGTCGGCGGCGGCCGTGTCGCTGCTGCACGTGATGCCCGGCCACGAGGCCATTCCCAGCGCAGAGGTCTTCTACAATCCCAACCAGATCAACGTGGCCCGCAAGTTCTTCAAGAAGCAGAAGCGTCTTGCCAAGCGCAACAACTTTGAGCTGCAGCGCCAGGCTCTGCCCCAGCACCAGCTGCACAGTCTCCACAGCCTTCACAGCGACGCCAGCTCGGAGCAGCTCTACGCCCGGCACCACAACGCCATGACCCTGCTCGCCGGCGGCAGCAAGGTGAACAACACGAATCTTCACTACAAATCTCCCACTGCAGCGGCCTTGTCGGCGACGGATCAGCGCTCCAAGCTGCTGCAGGCCAACATCTACACGAATATACCAGAGACACTGACGCCACAACACGAGGTCATAAAGTTGCGCAGCAACGCCCGCACGCCCTCGTTGTTGGACGAGACGTTGCACGAGCACGACGATGAGCTGCTGACCACTACGCACGAGGAAGACGACGACGCCAGCTCATTGGATGAGCATGCGCCGCTCTACGCGAACACCATGCCGCCAACTGTGGTGTCAGGTAAGACCGTGAATGCATACCCTGTGTCCTCATGGATTCTCAACTATGCTCTGCCATTCCGTACAGGATCTGGCGGCGTAGCAGCCAACAGTCCCCTGAGTCAGCTGAATCCGCACCTCTTTCGCAACGAGCGCAGCTCCACGCCGCACGTCAAGCAGCCCAGCTTGGAGGCCATGAACAGCCTGGGCCTGCCCGAGGAGCCGGTGGAGGAGCCACTGCTGCAGAAGCATGAGATTTACGTGTCCAATTCGCTGCAGGTCACCAACAGCATACGCCTGGAGGACGACTTTCCCAGTGTGCTCATACGCTTCAGCCAGCAGCAGCAGTCCAAGTCGCTGAACAACATCAGCGACATGCTGGCCACCAGCAACACGGCGCCCGCTGACGGCAGTGGTGGTGCCGCTGCAGATGCTTTGGAGCCCTCGCTAGCGGCGGGCAGCAGCGCCAACTCGATGGCTACACAGCTGTACTCGTGCTCCAGCTCCAATCTGCCGCAGCTGCAGTCGACGCACAGTGCGCGCAGCAGACCCAGCCAGCGCTTGCTCTCGTCCAGTCCGACCAATGAGAGCGACCTCAACTATCAGAACTCGGAGATCAGCATACGCAGCCACGGCCTGTACGCGCCCCAGGCGGACAACGATCTCAACCTCACCCTGACGGACGACTTCAGGTGTTACCAGTCATCGAATGCCAGCGATGCGGACGTCGATGTGCTCAACGAGTTCGACGACGAGTTTGTGGCCTATGGGACAGGCGCCACGGCTGGCACTGGCAGCGATCTGCAGCAGCAGCCGCATCAGCTGGGCAACGGCGCCAGTGCGGAGGCTGCACACGAGCTGCACGACGAGGATGAGGACGCGGAGGCCATGAACAATTCCATCGATGAGTTGTACGAGGCCATCAAGTGCCGCAGCCCACTGAAGAGCTGCAAGCCCTTGCCGGAGTCGGACAGATTAGCCAAGACTGAGCCAACCCAGACACACACACAGACACCTACACAGATCCAGACACAGGCAACGGAGCTGGCGAGGATCCATTCCAGCAGCAGCAGCCACAGTAATAGCAACAACAATCATGAGACGAATCTGAACGAAACAGTCGAGGATGACAGCAGCCAGAGCAGCGTCATCTCCTACATAGATCCTAGAGCCAACAGTGAGCAGACGGCTCGCAACAATCCTAGTTAACTAGATAGACAGTTGTAGCCATAATACAGGACGATAGTTATCGATAACAATGACGATGACGATAACGATATAAGGGATAGTTAGCATGGCTGCAGGAAATGTGGACTCAATTAGAGCTTTGACCCTGACCTTTTTTGATCCGTTTGGCATAACCAAATAGACCCTTCTAACTAAAAGATATTCTGGGCTATACCTATAGTTCTTAGTGCAAACTATCGATAGCTATATTCTGGGCTGTTTCTCCTCTTGGACTCACTTTAGTCCCTTCGTTCCTTTAGAAAAAGAAGTATTATTCGAATTTCGCCTGCAGCTATGGTATTTATAGGTATAGGATTACGAGTGTACACACTCCACCATAGAGGAATAGAGCTGAGAGAAACACACATACACACACAACACACCCACACACGCGTTTACCCTCCGCGCTTGGCCAATGCCAAAGTGAACCTGTCCTCAATAGGAACTAAGAGAACCATCTTATAGTGTACCATAAACTATTACGATTACGTCTACTATTATTATAATATTATATTTTAGGTTTATACTTTTATATGCTGGATACACTATCAAATTTTATATACTGTCGTTAAGATCTATCGTTCACCCACATCCACACGAACCCATCCCCATAGGCCTCTATTTATTGCGCCCCATGCCTAGCTTGTAACGCCCACTCAAGAAGAGATTATAACGAATCACAACACCACACAACGCCAAGAACAAGAATCAAAGGAACAACGAAAGAACCCAATCATCACACAGAAACCAACTCACTGAACTCATCTAAAATCTGAAAATCATCGAATCATTAGTCCTAAGTGTTCATTTTAGCCAATAATATTATATTTACGTGCATGTATTTTGTATTTTGTATATTTACAACTTAAGAGCAAATATAAAATGTTTCAAATTCGAAACGATTTTTGAACTCCGCGCGTCCAGAGGGTATATCCAGGGAGCTGCTCGGAAATTTGAAAAAATATGTATTTTAAATTCCTTGAGAGCCTAGAAGTATCATTCATTTGAGCGGTATAATCAATTTTGAATTTTTTTTCATATTAATAGAATCTGCCGAAAATTTAATAATTGCCCATTAATTCTACAATTCTTATCCTAATGATTTGAGTTTTGGATGATATGCCTATAATTTTTCCTTAAATCTACTCTGAGAATTTCAGAATGAAACGTTGGTGAGACCACTCGACAAGAGCTTTACTTGTCTTAAATATTTTTATATGATTCTCTAAGGAGCTTCGGGGCTCTACAAGTCTACTTAGAATGTTGGTTTTAGTAATTAGTTGTCAGTCGATCTGATCTGATGACTATCCAGATATCTGTATTGGGAGGGATATTTTATATGTTCATATGGCGAGGAAGGTGGGTTATCTTGTGGCATTAGGCCAAACTCTCGAAATGAGCGGGATTCGAGCGCACAACCTCTTGTTTGGCGGGGCAATGCGCTATCAACGGATCCACCGAGCCCCCCAAAGGAGATTGGATTACACATTGGAGCACGAAAAATGTTAGCAAGGATTCCCAAACCACAGGGCAGATTTCATTTGGTAAAACTATGAAATTGGAAATCCAGAGTGTATTAATTTTCGTCCACTTTGTTAAAGAGTCCTCCGTGTTTGGGCAGGGGGCCAGTTCCGTCCGTCCATGTCTAGCGGGAAATGAGCTCAGCAGGGGAATTGTGAGGGAATTGCACGTACAAATGTTTTGTTGTTTATTTGGGTACAGTGAACACATTTAACAGCTACTTGTAAAGTAGATAAATACAATCGATAGGCGAACTCCGTCTACCCAATATAATCCATCGGGGAGTTCTTTAAAAGAGTATTAAACATATGTGTATAAATTAGCCGTAGTCATAAGGGTAATTGCAATAATTAAATAGCTAAAACGAGGGTTTCGGGCGTGGTGGAAATTCATAGCACGCAGTTGGAACTGGGATGATGTGTCGCACGATGTCCATGGAGACATATAGATATATATCATATATTATAATTAACATTATCACTTAGGGTTTAACAAATAACGTGGAATTACGGAATCGTATAATGCCAAAATAGTGTGGAACAATCCGGATAATCCGGTTGGCGAGGCGCAGCCCACTGTGCGTATTTCGCTTTCATCCTCAATGTGTTCAGCCGCTTACGGGCATGGCTATAGCCAGCCGATGCCAGATCAGATGCTGCGTATGGACTTCCAGCGTCGCAGCAGAAGGCACGACGAGGTCAGTCCACTGGAATATTGGCTAAATTCACTAATGTTTATATTACGCGTGGGAATGTCAATTTTCTCCTTTAAAGTCTGCAAAGGAAGCAAGAGAATGGAAACCTTTAGTGGAAGCCCCATTGATGTATGCAAATTTCTACTCAGGGAACAGCCAGAGCGGGAGAGGTAGCCGGTATTCTATTATTCTGGCTCCCTCAAGCGCTCTTACATCCATTTTAGGATCAGCTGAAGGCCCACCTTATATGCTTCTGGAATTTCAGCCGGGGATCTGTGGACAATTGTGCCATTTATGTAGAGCATATTGGCCGCCATCTCCTCGGGCAGAGTTAACTTCTGATATGTAAAGCTGGCCTCACGTTCCATGCGCTTCACAATCTCCTGGCATGTGGGGCTCGTGCTCACGCACAGCACATCCGGTCCAGCCATGGTCACGTAGTACTTCAAGCGCTTGGAACCGTTCACCTAGCAACACAACAAAAGATTAGATTTATTTTCTGGACACTGAAAAGCAGCTGCTGAATTACTCTGATGGGTGTCACTGGGTACTCCGGATATGCCATGGCCACAGCGCGAGCGCCCTCCTCATTCGTAAAGCCGGAAATGCCAATGAAAAACTCGCGACCTACAAGCATAGTCCAAAGGGGAGTTTACATGGGGCACGTTCCGGGGCACATGCGGTGCACATTTACCTGTGAAGAGCACGTCGCCGCCGTCGAGCTGGGCGTGGGGGTCCTCGATTTCAATAACCGGTATGTCGAGCTCCTTCTTCAGTATGATGGCCATGCTCTCGGCCTCCTGGCGACGTTTCGGGTCATTGGAACGCCCAATTAGCGCCACGCCGTTACAGATGACGGCGCTGTTCTCGACGAACACTCCCTCGGGCAGGGCATCATCCGGCGGCAGCTCAATGACATCCAGTCCGATCTCCCGCAACAGGGCGCAGTACTGCTCGTGCTGCTGCTTCGCCAGCTGCACATCAAAGCTGCCCGTCTGCAGCAATGCATTCGAGATTCTGTGTCACACGCAAATTATTAAATTGGATCAACAATACGGAGATGATACAAGATGGGACAGGAGAGGAGAGGAGAGGTGAGGTGAGGTAACCAGACATGATAAACTGAATTAACTCGCGCGACATTCGTGTTGCGTTGCGCGCGGGGTTAATGTGTGGGTGTTGCTTGGGCCCGGTTGTGCCCCACCCAAGCCATTGCCTGGGCAACATGACCTAATTCCAATTGCTTAGGCCCCCAACCCCCGCACACAGCGCACGCCCCGCTCCCACAAGCCCACAAGCTGCTCCCACGCCGCGCCTTGCCGCCAAAGCAAGCCACCGACCGACCGACCAGGTGTGCTGCAGTTGCCACACCTGTGCCCAGTTCGCGCCCAAAAAAGGACTCCACTCACCTGGCCACAATGGCGTGTGTGTACTTGGGTGACATCTTGCGCGGCTTTATCCACCGGTTGGCGGTTCAACTCTGGTAAACACCAGCAGATACAACGGAATTCCAGGCCGACGCCAACAACGCCATTCACACACGCACGCACACACACGCGCTGACAGTCACACACACACTGATGTTAGTCAAGCGAGCTTAACAGAGTTCTGTTTGCTAAGCTTTCCTTTCAGCCAGTGCTGCCAATTTAGCTATTTTTAACGACTGCTGAGATTTCAGCTTGTGTAGCTAGTACATCTAATTATAAAAATATGATAGCATCTATATGACTCCCATGCACCTGCTCCCCATATACTTAACTGCCAAATTGCATTATCATAATTTCATGATCAGTCCATATTGTCGAATTTCAACATGATTAAAGGGAAAATCGTTAACATAACCACATAATAAAGCTAGAAAAGTTATTATTCTTATTGTTGTTATTAGGGGCCTCAGTGGACTAGTGGATAGCGGACTCTCCCGCCAAACAAGCGGTGTGGGCTCGAGTGCCACTCATGTCGATAGGAGGGTCATCCTAGAAAAACTAGGTTGTGACATAGGATTTGAAGTCCACCCACGTACAAAAAGTTTTTCAGTGAAGGGAGCAGAAATATATGGCAAATAGTGCTTTAGGCTGTGACCTGATGCAAAAGTATTGGCCATATAATAATAATAGTAATAATGTTTATGGATTTCTCTGGCTAAATATGTTGAATTATAAACTTTACCAATTTTTTGCTGCTCTCAACGAAAAAAAAGCTAAATCGCTTTCTTAATAGAGCTGCTCCTCATCTAACAGAGCTGCTCCACAATATCGATTAATATGCCACTTCGATCGTAGATCGCAGGCGCCAAAGTGGCTGCTGTCAGTTACAATTTTGAAATAATTTTTGTTGGAGCAACAGTTGGAGCTATCGTTGTGCGGAACGTATCAAAATTTTGTTTAAAGATAAATATATAAATTTAATTTATCATACAATTTGCCATAGACAGTTAAGCAATTAAAATAGTGAACAGAGCACAAGCACAAGCACAAGCACAAGCAGCAGGATGTATCAGAACCAAGTGGTGCTCACGCGCGAGCGGCGACGCTTTGGACGCCAATGCGTTTTCGAGGATCGCAACGAGCTGATGGTCAGCGTTCACCCGAGCAGCCGCCTGCGGCTGAAGTATATCCTGGGCAATCCGCAGATACGGGTGACGCAGCTCAGCTCGGTGATGGCCTTCAGTGAGGTGGAGACCGAGAATGCCACGTTCGAGGAACGCGGCATGTTCCACTACGAGGGCGGCTGGCCCAAGGAGGTGAACATGAACGACGAGGAGCAGACGCAGCGTCATCGCAAGAAGGTCGAGCGTGACGACGCTTGGGGCGAGGAGGTCAAGGAACTGATGCGTCAGACCATGAACACGGCGCGCCAGAACAACGCCATCAACATCTACAATCATTTCTTTGACGATCTGCCCCACGAATTGGGGCGCACCATCTGCATGCCCTTTAAGTCGCGCACCATCAACATCATCCACGACATGTGGGTGCCCCAGCGGCACATGTCCATTATCAATTGGATGCCCAACAACAACAAGCAGATCTTGACGCAGTACAGCAACCGGTTCCTGTTGCAGGATGACAAGATCCGCATGGTCACCGAGGATCCCGGCAACGGTTCGACGAATGCCTTTTATGTCTGGGACGTTAAGAACCCCATCAAACCGTTGTACTACTACGACAGTGAGGAGGTCATCTCCTGTGCCAAAATATGCCCCAAGGAGGAGAACAACATTGCCGCCGGCACCTTTACGGGCAAGGTGTGCACCTGGGCGACCTTCGAGAGCGGCATGCCAACTAGCATTTGCCCAATGGAGGCGGCACACCGTGAGATGACCTCATCCCTCGTCTGGGTGTATTCAAAGTCGAACACGGAGTTCTACACCGCCTCACTGGACGGATCCATCAAGTTCTGGGATACGCGCGATCTCAAAATGCCGGCCAACGAGATCTTCCTGGAGCCCAGGCCGCAGATGCGTCAAAACCGCCAGGATGCCCACGGCTGCACTGTGCTGGAATTCGAGTACACCATCCCGGTGCGTTTTATAGCCGGCAGCGACATGGGCTGCGTCTTTGTGGGCAACCGAAAGGGCCTCAATCCCGTTGAGATGTTGGTGGGCAACTACAGGATTTGTGCCGGGCCCGTGCGATCCATACACCGCAATCCGTTCTTCGTCAAGAACTTCCTGATTGTGGGCGACTGGCGAGCCAGAATCTGGTGCGAGGAGGTCAAAAACCATCCCAGCACCATGTACGTAACAAAGCGTTCGCAGATCATGTGTGGCGCATGGAGCACAGGACGCGCCTCCCTCTTCGTAACCGGCGACATTGACGGCGTTGTGGACTTCTGGGATTTCCTATTGAACCAGCGCAAGCCCATTTACAGCATCAACTTCCGCTCGACCATAACCGGGGTGCTGTTCCAACCGGGAGGACAGCACCTGGCCATATCCATGGCCAATGGCGATACGCACATCATGAATCTGGACGAGGCCATGAAGCGAACCACCAGCAAGGAGAAGGCGCTTATGGCGGCTGTAAGTTATAAACTATCGAAAGCAATATCGTTTTTATCGATAACATCCCATTCCTTTCCAGATGTTTGAACGCGAAATCACGCGTGGCAAGCTGCTGGAGGCTCGCGTCGACGAGATCAAGCTGCGGCGCCGCACTGCCATCCTCGAGGAAGAGGAGCGCCAGTCGAAGGCCCAAGAGGTGGAGGAGTATGTGCCCGGCCTAGAGCTTGATCCGGACAATCCCGATCAGTTCATCAAGATGATCGAGTCGGACGAACAGTTTCGCCTAGCCCTGGCCAACTTCCACGAGACCATCGAGGCCGTGGAACGGAAACGCGCCTCCGAAAAGAAGGTCATGGAGCGCACCGACTTTGAGCAGTACTACCTGGACAATCTGGCCGAGCAGGCCAAGCTGGAGGAGGCACGCAAGAAGCGCGCCGGGTCCATCACCTCCAAGGAGGCCAGAGAGCTGCGGGCAGCCAAGAAGAAGGGCGGAAAGGGCGCACCCAAGCCGCCCAAGAAGTAGATGGTAACCCCCAGAGGGTATTCCGAATCCAAAATACCCAAATATATATTCCATTGATCAATGTGGAATCAGGATTCTTTAATATCAGATTTATAATAGTTTCTTCAGAGTTTTTATTATTGAATATGAATAAATTTAATAAATATAACAACTATTCTCCATAAATAAATATAACAACATTCTTCGACCAAAGTACGGATGGACTGGCGTAGAATGCTTACATACAGGCGGATGGACTGGCGGACATGGCCCAATCGATTTCCATATATTTTCCTACTGAACTGCCCATGAGCATGGAATCTATGGAAAAACCACGTACCGAAGAATATTAAGTGTAGGGCTTTCCCAATTAAGTAGATAAGTAATAGTTCTTCATAACAAGTTCATAGTTTTTATAACAAAGGTATAATATTTTTGAATAAATAATTTAGTATCTTAGCATCTTAATATAGTCGCTTTGTAAGACAAGAGAATTTTTTTAATTGCTTAAGGTTTTTTTGCATATCTTTTCAATTGACTTTTCTAAATTTTCTAAGCGATCAAAAACAATTTCTAATTAATCGAGATTTGAAACGTAAAAGCGATGTTAAATGTCCTCCTCTTTTTTTTTTTAATTTGTTGTAAGTTGTTCCTCATCTTCCTTATATATTCAAAGTTTTGTCATCATAAACAAAGCTAAAAATGAGTACCACATCATGAAGGACACGACAAGTTTTCTAAAAAAATTAATGGTAGTTTTATTGTAAACAATTCTATTTACAAATGATAATAGATTACGAAAATTAATAATGATTTTTATGAGGTTTTCTAATTCTTGCAATGCCAAGAAAAATATAGAAGAATAGAGACAATTTATGGCGATTATCGATTTAACGGGATACCAGTTATCGGGATTCGACTATATATATAGTATAATAAAGTGTATTGAATATAGATTATATATATATAGTTTTGTTGGCGCGTTACATATTGAGTGAATTTGTGTATATGATCGAAGTGGTAAGGGTATTTCGCGCCCACTCAGCCATTTTCAACACCATTGCGCTCTCAGCTTCCCTGCGGTCAGATCCGCCCGAGCTTATATGTAAGTGTTTAAATGTTAACTTTAAATAAATGTTAATTTATTAAAGTTATTCCAATTCTTAGCTTTATAGAGTTAAATTTCGGGAAAATAAACAGCCTGGAAATGTTTGGTTATTTCATAAACAAGATCTTTACTAAGATCATCCATGTTACTTTCGGAAACACGGCCATCAGGCAGACCCTCTCCTGGGTGGCCTTCTGCTTCGGACTGGCCTGCGTGTTCGGCAAGTATCTGCGCGGTCGTCGCGCGAGGAGGTGCTGGATGTGCTGATCTTCAATGAGCTGAGTTCCAAATGTGCCAACGCGCACATCAGCAGTGCCCTTTTCCATTGCCAGAACGAGTACTGCTCCAAGCGTCACATTGAGCGGCTGGTGGCGGAAATCGATGGGTCGCAGTACAGCCTGGACCTGGCCATGTACACGCTGACCTTGTTCGGCCTGCGCCAGGCCTTGTACCGCGCCTCGGCACGTGGCATCTAAGTGCGCATCATTGGCGACTACGAAATGTTCATGTCCCCCGGATCCCAGATCAAGACCTTTCGCAATCGGGAGAATGTCGAGGTGCGTGCTCCGCAGAGCACTGCCATGATGCACCACAAGTTCCTCGTCATCGATGGACCAGGCCGTGTGGCGGCCATCTGCGAAGCCAAGAACCAGAAGACGCCCTCCAAATACTCCCTGCGCAGCCTCGTGCTGACCGGTTCGCTCAACTGGACCGCCCAGGCGTGCCTGCACAACTGGGAGAACTGCATCATCAACTCGGACGAGCAGTGGGTCTCCGACTACGAGAGGGAGTTCGAGCGCATGTGGCAGGCCATGGCAAACTCCAAATGTAACCTCGAGAATTCAACTATATTTTGATAATTTCGCTCGATAATAAATAAAAAAAACATTCGATTTGACTATTTCGCTTGCTGTTTTAATTTCTCTACGCGTCGTGTAAAAGTCTCCTTGAGCGCATTCAGACGCTCCAACTCGGAGCGCATCTCGATGTACTCCAGATAGGACACTTCCGACTTGAGCAGGATCTCGTGCTTCAGCTGGAGGACGCGGGCCACTTCCTTCTGCTTGCGCTGCATTGCGGCCAGTTTCAGTGTCAGCGCCGAGTCTTTGGCTTTTTTCACAGTCTTTAGGGATTTCTTCGATTTCTGTAAAATTTTATATATTTAAATTGTTGATTATGATATTTGGTAATATGACTTACTTCCATATTATTTACAATTATATTCGTTGTTTACGTTTTGAAGCTAAGAGCACCGCGTGTGGCTGGCAGTTTAACACGCTGTTGGTTGCAACAGTAAACAAATGGCACTAACATTGCTCTGCTCGTTATAGAAATGTTAATAACAGCGGCAGTAATATCGATTTTTAATTAATTGTCGTTAAAATTTAAATAAATAAATACTGTAAATATGCATTTCTTCGTTTCATTTCAAATGGAATATTTTAAAATTTTTTCTTAAAGTTTTGCTAAATATACATGTATTATTAGGGCTTAGTTTATTAAGTCTGTAAAGTAGTATTATAATTCTTAAGTTAAGGTTGGGTTATAACGCAATTTTTATAATCTCAGCAAAAGGAACGAAAAAACCTTAGAAATGTGTTAATTAAAACTATAAGATATGGGTTATATTCTGAAAATGCACGATGAAATTTATATATAAATTTATGGTAAAAATTTCCGTTAAAATTGGGTTCTTTTGAGACCTACAATCGATTATATCGATAACATATCTCAGGCACTTTGCTGTAATACTACGTTATTTTATGATCTCCTTAAACTGTTTGATTTGATTTTCGTTCAGTTCCAGCACTTTGAACTGGTTCATTAGGTTAATTGCCCACTTTAGAGCTTTTCCAAAACTAAAAGGGTGATAAGCCGAGGCTGAGACCCACTTAAAAGCTGGGATTCTAATGCAATTAAATAGACCCCCAATAATAAGCCATAGAATTGCGCAGGGATCGTAAATTCCTAAAGCGCATTTATTACGCAAGTTCCACACCTGCCCGGAACTCGGCGGGTCCAATGAACTCAACTTTGAACCGCAATTAAGTCGTGATCCGATGATGAGTTTAATGGATTCGCATAATAAATATGATACTTTTTATGTAACTAAAATACAATGTAAAGTTAACGATTTATTAAGTAACAACATTTACAAATAAGTAGATCAAGAAACCAGGGTATAAAATTAGCAAAAAAAAGGGGGTATGGTTTATAAAGCTGTCGAAACTTAAAATTATCATTGGATGTTCTCAAGTATTTCAGTTGGTTTTTGCCCCATGTTTACTTCTTGTCGGAGTCGACGCCCGTGTCGATGAAATCGTTGACCAGGCGCATCGCCTTCCTGGGCAGCAGGCGGCCCACCTTCTCCATGGCCAGGTAGTGGCGTGGTATCGCGGCCTCCTCCAGACCCTGACGCTGGGCCTCAATAATCGAGGCAGCCGCCACTTTGGGGGCAATCAACTTGAACAGGTTGGGGAAGCGGTAGCGGGGGTTCTTGCAGAGACCCGTGTCGATCATGTAGGGGTAGATGGTGGTCAGCTTGATCTGTGATTGGGGGATACGAGCTATGAGATGCCCCATTCTACAGGGTTTCAGGGTTGTCAGCTACTTACATTGTTCTGTGGATTCTTCTGACGCAGCTCCTCAGCCAGGGCAGTCATGTAGCCGCGCACTGCGAACTTGGTGCCGCAGTAGGGCACCAGGTTGGGCAGACCGAAGAGTCCTGCGCAGGAGGAGAGTGCCACAAAGGTGCCCTCGTTGCGCTCAATCATATCGGGCAGGAAGGCCTGGATGATCTGTAAATGGCACAACCAAATGAGTCAACACACACCCCATGCCAGGACGCGGCTCATGCCCAGCTTACCCAGTAGTGTGCGAGGACGTTGATGTCATACATAACGCGCGTCTCCTGTTCGGTGTGCTCGAGCAGCGGATGGCATGGCATGATGCCGGCATTGTTGACCACAATGCTGACAAAGCCGTGATCCTTGCGCACCTTGGCGGCCAGCTCCATGATGTCCTCGCGCTTGATCACATTGCAGACATAGCCGAAGGCGCTGCCGCCGCCCTGCTTGATCTCCTTGACGGTCTGCGAGTTGGTCTGCTCGTTGATGTCCCAGCATATGACCTTGGCGCCCAGCGCAGCATACTGCAGCGCCATCTCCTTGCCCATGCCGTGTCCGGCGCCGGTGATGAGCACAAACTGACCGCTCACATCAGCCTGGGGACGCGTGGTGAACGCCGCGATGATCTCCATGACGATGGTCGTCCAGAACTTGACCATCAGCACCACAATGTCCACAACGAGCAGGATTATGTTGTAGATGTCATTGTTGTTGCCACCGTTGTTGCCGCCAGCGGCCTGTCGGTTGTTGCTGAAATAACGGTAAAACTATATTAAATGGTTCCCATTTATTGGCGGGAGGAGGAGGCGGTGGGGGCTTTAACACATTATCGGAAGGAAGTGCGTGTCGGATGCTAATTACGTGAGCGAGCGGAAGAGTGGATTCGGCGTTAGGCCAAAGGTAAAATACCCCGTGGACAGAGAGCTCTAACGGGTTGGTAGATTTTGCTGAAGAAATACCATATGAACAGTGTACAATTTGCTACAATTTGCTACAACTAGCTAGAAGATATAGTTGCACGATTTGGAGAAATTGAGGAATCATATGTAGGAATTCTGTAAGAGGATCTGCTTTTCTTCAAATGATTGGGAGTTTTCTGGAGGATCTGATCCTAAGCTTTATACAGAGTGTTGTTTCGAGATTTGAAGAAATTGATGAATTATACATATAATGTATAGAGTTTGCTTGAAAAACTGAGGAATTCCATATAGGGGTTCTAGATTAGATTTGCTTTGGGGAACTAGGAGATCTAGTACATTGGTTTCGAGAACTTTCTTTGCCAATGTTGGGATAGACCGAGCGTTTTCAACCGTTAGGAGAGTTTACTGAGTATACTACACATATGAGTATTTTGAGGGACCTAAAAGATCTAGCTTGTTGTTTATCATAAAATTTGTTCGTTATATCATACATATAGAATTATCTGTTAATGCGCACTAAAAATGATCTTAAGTCAGTTCTGTAACAATAAAATATGTCATATCATTTTATATGACAGTAGCTTTATGATATAATCATATGATATAATCTGGTTTATTGGATATAAGTAATGCCAGTAGAGGTTGTACTATGTTTGAATAGGATAGTTAAACTGAGAGATTGGTTCATATAGATTGTTTGCTTGGGATTCGATTGGATATGGTTAAAAAAACAAACACACTCGAGGAGCCCTCTGATCTAAAATTCTGATAACAAGCTCCATTAGTTATGCCTGAAAATATTTTCCGCATCTGTTTTCGACCCATTTTTGTTTGGGTTTTATCTTTATCTCCAAACAGCTGATCGACTGACCTCTGCCCACATTTCATGTTCTGTTTTTGTTTTCCGTTCTCCATAATATTGTATATATAATATAGTATTATATTAATACTATTATACTTTTTGTTCAATGGCTTTCGGCTTTGGTCAGCATTTTGCTTTGTTTTCCAGCTTTTCGAGCTTTTGAGTATAACAATTAGCTGCAGTTGCGTGCGATCTGGTGATCTGATGATCTGTCTATGCGGCTATCTGTCCATCCGGTGATCTGTCTATCTGGCGATCTGTCCATCTAGCGTTAATGTCAGCCCGAAAGTATTACAAAGCGAGTGTTACATATATCAAAATATCATACAGCGCGGCCAATGGAAACCTACGCTTTCTGGCATGTGCCAAACGACCCTGGCCATGGCACTGACTCTGGCTCTGACTCTGGTTCTGGTTCTGTTGTTGCTTTTGTTATTTGGGTTTATGTTTCGATTCTGTTACCGATTCTGCTTCTGATTCTGACCATCAACTTGGCTAAGCACCCACATCGTAACCCCAGCCCGAATGCACTCAAAGAGCAGAATTCGTTCTGTTAGGGCTCAAACCCACCAGCTCGATTTTGAGTCTAAACCAACCCAACCAACTGTTGAGTGAGTTCTATGAGAACCCGGCATAGCGTTACGAACACTACAAAATCGACTACGGAATTGACTAAAGCTATTAAACCATGCTTTATGGACTATTTATCAATTTTCGCCCGGCTAAGGGCCCCAAAATATTTTGCAGTCATTCGATTGCCTCAAAAATGGTATATTTAATAGCTTCACAGTTGTAAATCTCTAGAGCTGTCAAATCTTAGAACTCGGAATATTCGATATTTCGTAGTCGTATAACTGACGGAAGAGTCATAGGCTCAAACCGATTGAAACAAAGATCTAGAGATTTTTATATTTCTGAAGCTTCCAGTCTTCCAGTATTGCAGAGTTTCTTCTGGATTTAGGGTATTCACGCTGCGGCACGTTTTCATAGTTCATTGAGATTCGCTTCGCTGTTTATTCTCAATAATTTGTATGGCATTTCTAGGCGTTTCATATATGTATACAAAATATAGAAATAACAGAAAAAGTTTACGTCGAAAGTCGAATATCATTCATACACTTTATATACCCAAAAGTAAATAAAGAAAATATTTTCGCTCAAATATTGCATAAACTAGATGATGCAATTACAGAAGCGGCAAAAAGGGGTGAAGCATAGCATGCATTCAACATATACCTATACAAAATTATACAAACTATATGAACTCGACTTCTGCAGCTGCTATATATCTACAATTTTGTACTGGAGTAGTTTATGATGTTATATATGGAATACATTAGCTCAGGTACACATATATAGCTTATTTAATTACGAAAATTGAAAAACTGCTTTTCATTTCCAAAAAATAAAAGTTTGAGCAAAATATTGGATCTTTATGGGTGTTTTTATAACTTAAGAGAACGATTTCAGCTGGATAAGGCACTCGATTAGGTTATTCTTAATCTACAAATTGTTTTGATAGATTCCCCAATGCTTTGTGTAGCATTTTCAAGTAGTTTTTATGACATCCAAGTGCTTGAGCTGCAATATAAATAGAGTTCGATCGGACTGTGGAGTGTGGAGTGTGGGACAAGTAATTGCACAACTGCTAAGCCGATTTATGATTTCTAATTGGAGGCCAGCGGCTCCTTATGTGCAATCGAGCCGCAGAGCCCGAGCTAGGAGGGCGGTGGAGGAGGCGTGACGGGGGTTGACGGGGGGCAGAGACAAAGGTTAGACGTGCGGTTAATTGCAATATCATAGAATTAGATCGAAAGCAATTAATGTCTGATCTTGAGTATGATCTATTAATGTTGTCCAAGTCAACCGGTTCGAGACACGATGGGTCGTTCGATCGGATGGAGTGCAGATATTATATTTTCAGATAGAGCCTGGTACAGTGCTACGGTGTGTTTTGAGGTAGCCTAATCGTAAGTCAGATAACAGTCGGAATTTCGACTGCAGGGGTCACAGTTCTGGCTTATCTCTGGGTCTCTCGAGTTGGGCCTGGAGCACGCACTCGTCGCCTCTTGTGTGTTTAGAAATCGAAAGTAATAATTATATATGTCTCAACTTGATAAGATTATCACAAAGCAGCTGCATCGGCAGTTGCTAGCGGGTCAAAAAAAAAAAAACCAAAAAAAACAAGTAAGAAAGCTCTAGTCGAGTGAGCTCGACTACGAGATACCCTGATCCCAACAGTGCAATACAGGC
>JBANCY010000105.1:0-73734 GCA_037040045.1 Phorticella flavipennis | reverse complement strand
CACACACACACACACACACACACACACACACACACACACACACACACACACACACACACACACACACACACATACATGCGTTGCACACGCGCCGCTGTGGGGAGGTGGAGTTGGTTGTGGGGGGGTTTGGCTGCCTAATGAGCTTACTAACTGTAAGTATCCAGGCAGGTGTTGTTGTTGTTGTTGTTGTAGCTGTCAAAAGTCGCACGCGCCATTGGTCCAACAGCGCATGTGTGCGTGTGCGGGAAAGAGCAAGAGCGAGTGGCACACGGCGTGCGAGGAGCACGGCAAGCTTTTTGGGAGCTTTTACCGGAGTCGCGCTGTCTGGCGCTGTAAAAGCCTTTTGGAAGTGGAGCAAGTGTCTTGGCCAAGAGCTTTTCATTGAGCTCCGACTTGCTATACCCTGTAGCCAAGCGTAGCCAAGCGCAGGGCGTGCCCGAACTCAGCAGCGGCAAGAAAAACTCGTGGAAAATTGATGGGATTCAGTTTAAATTTTTAACACAATTTTCCTAGACAAATTTAGCAAAATTTTCCAGAAACTGTACAAATTCTCCCCCCTAAATTCGCCTGGCCTTCCCACGTTAATAACATTACAATAGCATTTATAGGGTAGCTGTAAGTCGCATAAGCATAACTAGAGCATGCTAACATGTTGTCCCTGAAAAGGTGAGATTTGTTAGGCACGTGATACGAGGGTTGCTTAAAGCTTATGCATAAAACATTTTATGTTTGATTGATGCTGATTGAATAAGCTTTGTTTATAAAATTATATAAGCTCTGATGCTGATTGAATAAGTGAAATGATTGTAAGCTTCGTTAAGAGCAATATTTTAGCCATGCAAGATTGATTGATTGTATGTTTGAATTATGCTGATTGACTGATTTAGATAATTATGTTGATCGAATAAAGGACAATAGCATGAAGAAGCTGGTAAGCTGAATGCTTGATTAAGTTCGTGATTTACATAAAGTGATTGACATACATGTCTATAATTGATTGACAATCTTCAATATGCGGCGACAAGCTGATTGATTGCTTAACATATATATTTATTGAGACATATACTGCATTAGTTGATAATGCGGGATTGATTAGTCCATATATATGTGATTGAATGATAAGCTTTGGGCTAATCACATGATTATTTAACAATGTTTGGTTGGTTGCGACAAGCTGATTGTTTGATTTGACTTAGATAATTGCTTGAAACACATACTGCGTGATTGATTATTAAAAATTATATGATTGGTTGTGATTCTTTTGGAATATTTTTAATTGATAGTTTATTAAATGAATGATTTGGCTAATATAGCTTTGATTGATGCATACCAAGTGATTAAAATATATTATGTGCCCCATGAATATCAGAATATAGCTGATTGATAAGTGAATGACATATAGCAGACATAGCAAGTGGGATTTAAAATTATTACTTTATCATCGATCGATTTATCGATGTTTCTGCATACTAAATATGGTAATTACATATGTAAAATATGTATATACATTTCTATGAAATTTAATTGACTTATACGAAATTTGATTGATTAGACATGTAGGCAGCTTTACTGCGATATCTAAAGTCAATTTGATAAACTAATAATTTGATAAACTAATAATCTGTAAGCTTAGTATTACCATAAGTTCCACAACAGCTGTTTAAAGATCATGATTGATAGCTGTTTGGATGATTGATGATAGCAGCGAAGCATACAGCTACATTTTATGCAATTCATGTCAAATGAATGACTTGCGCAATGAATTGTAACAAGTTGAACGCGTGTCTTAAGACTGATTGAACAATGATTGATGCACAAATCATACTAATTATGAGAACAGCGGTTTTAAATGCGGATTCTCGGCTATTTTTAGCTGCAATTATCACCCAAACTTAGCGCAAAAACCAAAAACTCGCTTTGCAGAAATCAGAAAACTCAAAAAAAAAAAATGTTAATAATTTTTTATTTATTTATTAAACAATTGGCAAAAATACCCACGGCTCGGACGGAGAAGTCCATTTCGTGACTTTATGCTGCAGTTTTCTACGGAACAATCACTCAAACTGGATGCTTAATGTGGGATTGTTTTAGCTCGATTCTCTTTTATTATTATTATATGTTATCTGTTATGTATAATTAATACCCAAATTATAATTAACAAATAAAACAAGCTGAAAGACAAACACGCCACATCAAACGTCGAGTTTATGACGTATTTTCGGTGTCTTTGCATACCCTGGAAGCACCGAGAGCTGAAATGAGGTAGCTTGAAGTTGAGTAGGCAAGCATTGTCTTTGGCAGGCCGAAGATTTTATACACTTTTAGGAACTATGGGTAATGTTGGCAAAACCATATATATGTAGCTTATGATATAGTGGCCCGATTCCTATAAAACTTGGTACAGCAAAAGATGTGAAGGGATCTTAAGTGAGTGTAAGCTTTTAATCCAAAAGCTTGAAATAATATGGATTTAATAAATGGGAAACACAGAGAGCTGGAATGAGGTAGTTTGAAGATGAATAGGGAAGTATGATCATTGGCACGCCGATGATTTCATACTCTTTTTGGAACTATTATATGGAAATATTGTATACAATAATTTCAATAGCTTACATCTTAAGTGTGCTTAAATTTTGATTCCGATAGCTTGAAAAACATGGGTAATATGGGCATAAATATATAGTTTTAGTGGACCGATCCTTATGAAACTTGGTATAGCAATATATACTAAGGAATCTTAAGTGAATGTTAGGTTTCAATCCAAAAGCTTGAAGGAATATGGGCTTAATGACCAAACTCGAATTTGGTTATATGGCAGCTACATAGTGTAATGGGAGGATCCGGCCGATTCCGACAAATTTTCTACGAAAAAATTGTCAAAAATGTATCGATTGGAAAAATTGAAAATATTAAACTGAAATTAAGGTTTTTTTGTACTTTAATTTTGATATACTCCAATGTTACTCTACCGGATGGTATTCCAATGGTAAATCATAGTTATATATGTAGGTCGAATCAAATTTTAGATACAAATAGATTGCCACATGTACTATTGTTCTACCAAATTTCAGAGGCGAAGCCTTTTCGGAACCTTTCGTATTTTCATTTCATCTTAAATTCCTTCACTTACCTTACGAGCGAAACTAACAGAGACTTTGTTGAACATCGAGCTAAGGCCCGGAGGTTCAAATCCCTTTGAAGAAATACATTTTTCTTATATTTTTTGGATTCTTCTGGATATCTTCTGTTATAAGATAATCCTGCCTCACTTATGATACCCGGAATTTTGATCTACTTTTTAGAGCTTTTGTAAAATTTTTAGTTTAACTTCTAAGTGCGTTTCCCAAGTTTTAATTAATTTTGGTAAAATATAAACCTGAAACGATTAAACTATCAAATCCTAATATAAGTTCTCGCAGTTACAGGGTATATTAATGTTCTTACTTTAAGTATTTTTCAGGCATTTAATTTCCCATTTTTATAGCGTGTTAATTTGAATTAAAGATGATCGTCATAAAATTTGTAGCCTTTTTTTGGCGGATTTTTTTGGCTTGTTTCTTGTTTGCTTTGGGGTGTTACCAGGCTCCCAGTGGCTGTAGCAACTGGTGTCACGCCCCAGTTCGGTTCTGTTCAGCCAAGACTTAGGATTCGAGTTGAGATCATTGAAGAGCAGAAGAACTGGGCGTCTTCGGAACTGGTTCGCTTAGGAAATTATGACCAAAATGATGAAAGAATTGTCTAATATTCATAATAAATGCGTAGCGTATGAATTGTGGATCATTCCACCCACCAGCGGATCAGGCGACGACCGGGCGAGCGATGGATCCAGCGCGTTGCCATCTGTGGGTAGATTTGAAATCGCGTTAATAATAATAATCGAATCGAATCGAATCGAATCGGTGTATCGGGTAAAAGCAAAACGTGTTTAGCTTTCTATTTGGCTTATGCAAATCCCGATTGATTATTTATTTATTTGTAAAGACATTATAAATATATGCGAGAAAAAAGACCAAAAACCGAGGCAAAGTAGAAAACACGCGGAGTTCATAAAAACAGCCATAAAAAGGAGCAAAACACCCGAACCAGCCGGAGGAGCAGCAGCTGGAACCATCCGGCGGGGGAGGTGCGGACCTCTGATATGCATAACCGGTCAAAGTACCACCACAAGCACAACCAGAACCAGAACCAATATCCAAAAAAAAAAAACCAAAAAAAAAATAAAACAATCTATCGATCTTTGAAAAAAAAGAAGGAAAAAAAAAACCGAAACCTGATTTCAATTCGTATGATTTTGATTCTAATTTTGCTGTTGCCGTTTGCCAAAAATTTGAATTTCTATTGCTTGGGAATACCCTTACTATAATGGACGGGCTAGTATAAGTGCCTTAGCATGGTTTGTTACCAAGTTTTGAATGAATTTCCAGTTGGTTGTGTTTTGGTTTTATGCAAGACAATTTTTTTTTTGGAAATCGTATAACTTTTTTGACTCACTTACGAAATACACTCCATATTTGCATACTTCTAAAACTTTTCCGACTTTTTGGGATTTTTAATTTTAATAATTTTGAAGAAATTTACTTGTAAATTTTTAATATTCCAAATAAGTTTTTTATTTGTTTGGATTGATCTTATGTTATAGAAAGTTGGTAAACTTGTTATAATTATAATAATACAAATTCAAGAATAGCGCTTCTAATTGGTATGGAAGTATTCTATGGAATAACAATAGGTCCAGCGTTAGAGGTTCCTAAAGATCGATCTTGATTCTTAAGGTTCGGTCTTTAACTCTACTCTTAACTTTGGACTTATATAGGGTTTTACTAAGAGTAAGGAAGATCTCTGAGTAAGAAGTGAGGATGAGTTTAACAAGTACATACCCTTGAGCATACATTTCAGTGATCCTTTTAGAATTCATAGTACTCAGTATGATATCTATTTCATTTGTATCTCTATTTAATTTTTGACTGATAAAACTTAAAATTTTTATATGAAAGGGTATATTGAAGTCGGTTATCAGCTGGTTGTGGCTTTTTGCACGCAGTTCTAATTGGTGTTGCTTAGCGTATTTCCTTAAGCAGAACACAATCGATTGGTTTAGGCTAAGGTTCAACTGATCGACTAAAAGATACCCGTACTTCTAGTATCAGACTTAGTATTTAGGATTAAGTAATCCTACAATAGATCAGGGAAGATCACAGCTTATTCTTAAAAATTCCTAAAAGTTTCAATCAAACTCGTTAAATCAATGAAATGTTCAAAACGGCGACTTTTCCAAAAAAAGTTGTATGAAAATTTCAAGAACTAGTTGGCAGGAGGTCCCGACATCATCAAAAGAAAGGTCCAGCCTAGGACTCTCTCATCATAAAGAGAAAACAGGTTAATGAAGGGTTAAAATGCATCTTTGGCAGAATGTTCACCCTAAGGCATTGGCGTTTGTCTATAAAGCTTTAATGAAACCCCCTATGGTATCCCGATCTAATACCGATCTGCCAATCCAGCACCCCCTTTCTGGTCAAATCCTGAATCACAATTTTCATTTATTTCTGGCTTCCTTTTTTTTTTTTTACGTGTGTTTTTCTAGGTTTTTCTAGGTTTTTCTAAGTGGGAATCGAACTCGCACCTCTTGTTTGGCGGGACAGTGGGTCCACGGGTCTACCGAGGCCCCTAAGCTGTTGCATTCTACACAAGTTCCAGATCAGAGTACACAGAATCAATTTCAATTCTTTGAGTTCCTTGATCCAGTTTCTTAGATTTATCAGGAGATTTTCAGGCTGAGCAGAGCCCATCTGGAATTTCTTGACAGGCTTATTGTGTCCTGTGCTATAGACAACAGCAAAGCCACGTGTTCTCTCAGAATTTATCACCCGACAGAGCATGCTCTCTCACCATACACAGTTTGCAAGAAAAACGGCCGAAATTTTCGGATAGACATGCTAACTCGACCATATGTTAGTCGGGGACGTTAAAACTTGCTTGGAAACACTTCGTCGGAAAGTCATACACCAGCTCTCATTCCTAGTTCATAAGAACTCTCAAACCTAGCTGTATATTTAGTCAATTTGTAGAACTTGATCTGCATTGACACATCTCTTATCATCCATCTCAGAATGAAAACAAAGCATTTTCATAATCATAATAAACTCGTAAATTTGCCATGATATGGCGACTATATGCCCACTCGATGAATTTGAAGTGCGGGTATGCTAAATTATATAGCCAGTTAGATATTATTTATGGCCAAAAACTTTCAACAAAAGGCATAACAACAACACACGCTGACCAGTTTATCAAATTTCAAATAATCTAAATCTTAAGCACAAAAAATGAAAAAATTATCTGCTCGTATTCAAAAGGGGGATCTCTGATCTGGAGAGGGGCTCGGGAAAGGGAACCTCCGAATCTCTGAATAATCGAGCCGGGGCACATGGCATGCAAATGCAGCCATAAAATATCAATTATAATAATTTAAATTAATAAGCCACAAAATGCTCCAAATCTGACAGCTTTTTTTTGGGGAGGGGTGTCCGAAAATCCGGATTATCATGTGCTTTGTGCGGGAGTCGAGAAGTTTTGGATTTGTGAATCTTTTAATATTTTTGAAAGTAAATTTTAATGGAATTTCGTGCGAAGAGATTTTTTTTGGGTTTTGATGAAGCCACAAAAAACAAGCTAAAATGTGGGAAATATTTTAAATAGCTTTAAAAGAAAGAGTTAACACTTGGTATGGGATTTGCTCCCGGAATCGTTGGTTATGCTATTTCATCTTCTTCTCCAGTCTTGTTCCAATTTTCCTTATGCTCTCAGCTATTTCACTCGTTTGGGAAATTTCATAGCACTCGGTTTTCGGCTGTGTGTCAATGGGTCTTAACGTTTCCGGTAATACTTAACCTTCCGCATAATACTCAACTCTCTTGGAAACTACCAATCAATACATATATAGATTATATAGCACCTGCTTGTCCCGCTCACATAGCTACCAGCTTTTGTGTGTGTCTATGGGCCTCGTCTACTCTTTAGTTTTAGATTTATGTTCAGAATTTTCCATGTTTTAATCATTTCCTAACAAATAAAGCTCATGATCCAATGCTATGACTACTACAGAATGGAAATAAAAAACACAACAAATCATTCACGCCTTGAGTTTTACATAATTTTACATAATTCGAGCATTGACAGAGTACCCAGAATACCCATATAAACATATCCATGGATGTTGATAATATTATTATGCCATGTTGCGATATATTGCGCTCGTCAGCTTCTCGGAAATCTCGTTTTGCATGGCTTCTCTTCTTCTTCATAATTGCTAATTTATCGAGTCGCGTTTTTAATTGCCTTCTTTATTTATCGGACGATCGAAAGACATGAAAATCAAATAAACCCAACTCAACTCGGTGTGTTTCGGCGCATTTCAAAGGCGATGCGTAACAAGTCTTTGGGATTGTTGTTGTCTTCCATATATTATATATTGTATTATATATCTGTTAATTTGCCTAATATATATATATATATCTTATAGTATATTATATATATATAAACACTTTCTTTTCGAACTGCGTATTAAAATTGCAAATTAGCTGAAAACAGAGCAATAATTGTTATGTTATCGACGATTGCCTATCGATAAGCGCGTGCATCGCTGACATCTTGGCAGACTTTTACCATTTCTCGGGATTGCTGTGATGATGCGGATGAGTCAGTTCCCAGAAAGCTAACTAATTTGTATATTCTATAATGGATGATTTGTTAGCATCATTTAGTAAATCCCATTAGACCAGAGATATGTTCCCAAAACAAAGAACCAAATGAGTCGGTTTGTTGTTTCTTCAACAGAAATCATAAATATTCTACACAGAATGGAATGTTCTAAGAATGTTGTTTTGAAATTTAAGGAACTGTTTTTATCCAGAAACCCAAACAAATTGTTGTTATAAAAAATCTTGTAAATCGGCTGTAAAAAAAGATACGAAGAATTCAAAACAAATAGATCTTGATGAAAGCTAATCAGAAGTTTTTAAGAAGAGAATTTGTAATTCTCTTACAGTTGGAAAATATTAGATGATATAAAACACAGATCCAATGAAATAAACAGCTTATTTTTGAAGAATTTGTCAATTTTTGTAAATTTAAGAATGAGGAAGTTATATGATAAATGTTTAGTTTCGTAATGAAGAATTACAGACCTTTGGCTTCTGTTTGAAGAACGTAGCAGCTACAAGAGAGACCTTCAGCCAATCATTAGAACGTAGAGGAAGTTATTCAATATATCTTTGAATTATAATTCATTTGGAATTAGCTTGTCTTTGATCTAAAGGTTAACGAAGCTGCGTGGGAAATCTTTGGTCTTTGGGGGTGGAGGAATTCTACAAAAATGACTTTTTGGTAAGGATTAATCAACTTCTAGTTAAAGGTCTAGACTTTTATGTAAAGAAGAATCTACTTCTAGCTAAAAGTCTTTTCCATAGATTCTTCCTTACTTAAAATTCTTTTATGGGGATTTTTTTTGATTCTTCTTTACTTCCAGTCCATACATTAGATTCTTCTTTACTTAAAATTCTAGTAAATAGATTATTCTTAACTTACAATTTCTTCTGTTTAAGGTTAAGTAAGTAATTGTAAGTGCAAGAGAATCTAGTAAAATCTAGAGATACACCTCGATTCTACTTTGAAGTCTTCGACTATATAAAGCACATCTAACTTTTCATATTGTCTAAAAAGAAAAATAAAATAGATTTAAAATGAAGGAAGAAAAAGTTTTCAGCTAATCTTCAAAATATTGAACTAAGAATTCACAGGAGAGACCAGGAAATATATCAATGTATAATTGGAAGGAAGTTTATGAAGATTCTTTAGTTTGTTCTGCGGACAAACGAATGAGGAAGAGATTTAAAAGCTGTTTTTGAATCTAAATATGAAGAGACTGAGGAAAACCTTTAGTTAACTTTTAGAAGACTGTGGAAATATATCCATAGATACTTAGCCTTTTTTCTTGGACTGAAGAATTCGCTTAGAAGATTCTTTCGGCGGCTACATTTCATGTAGATGTGAAGTAATCTTTTGCTTAGTTTCGAGCTGAAGAATATGCAGCTATTCAGGAGAGGTTCTTCGGTTGTTTTTGATGCGAAGAAAGATATTATCAGTAGCGACAATTAGCTTTTAGTACAAAGAATGAGGAAGTAGTTAGGAGACATTAAATTTTTGGTTTTGGCTCTGCTTATTTATGCAGAGAGTTAGGAGATTGAAGAATGATAAGTTTCTTGAGCTTGAGTTTTTACCATAACGTATGGATATAGTTTTTCGAAATTCCCACACTCTGAACATATCTATGCATTTGATTCTTCAAGTCATCGGTATAACTTTTGCTCTTTCTGCAGTCAAATCAAAATAGAAATGAGTCAATCGATTGTCCCATAATCATTCAAATCGTCTCAAAATCGTAAAGTTCAACTGGTGAAACTTGTTTGATCTGTTGAAGAAGACATCACTCCACAACTGTCAATGGGGCGTGTCAAATAAATCAGTTTCTTGAGGTTTTTTGTTAAAAGATCATTTTGTACATGTAGAGCTTTTTCGGGGCGTTAAGTTTGGTTTTTGTTTATTATTTATCTATTTGATCTCGGCAGACTTTATACATAGAAATCAAGGCGAAAGACATCATTATCATTATCAACATCAGGCTGTGGGCTGACAAGCTGCTGAAAGCGTTAAACATTTTCATTAATTCGAAAAAATCAGAAGAAGAAGAAGAAGAAGAAGAAGCAGAAAAACAACCCGAGCAAAACATCAAGATTAGAGCCAAAACCGTGTTCGTTCTGGCTTGGAACATATGAAACCAAATTTTAAAGATCTACAAATCTATCAGATGAATGCCAAGCGGCATTCGTTTGGGTTATTAAGCATAAACGAGCATTAAAACTGAACATTTATGAGATGTTCCATTGGCTGCCGTGTGTCTGTCCGGTGCAATCGGACGACGATCCGGGCCGTTTGGCATTAGCCTAATGTGAATCGAATCAAAACTAACCGAACTGAACTGAAGAGTCGAAAAATGAAACATAAACTAGGCTAACTACGAGTTTCTCGCTTGAAAATTGGCAACAGTGCTTGGCCTGATGAAAATTGGCAACAATGTTTGGATATTATGAAAACTTTTGCAGTGGAATAGATGAAATAGGTACTTGAAGTTAGGGCCGAGTCGGGCCTAAGGCCCCACAGGCCTCCGTTTCGTCCTATTTGTTTTCGGAATACCTCAAAATGTCAGGATTAAGCCAAAGATTAATTTGGCATGAAAACTTTATTTTCGGGAAACTATTTTATTTCCGAGAGGTTTTGGGTTTCCCAAAATCTGACTTCCTCCACCAACAACTTTCTAAAACTTGATCCAATCTGTTCCCGGAATACCGCAAAATGTTTGGATTAAGCCACATTCTCATACTGCATCAAAATTCCATTTTCAGGAAAAGTTTATATATCCGAGATATCTGAAGTTTTCTAAAATCTGACTGCCTTTAGCCACAACTTTCTAAAACTTGGCACACTCTGTTTCCGGAATACCTCAACTTTCTAAAACTTGGTCGTATCTGTTTCAGGAATACCTCAAAAGTTTGGATCAAGCCAAATTCTCATTCTGCATCAAAATCCCATTTTCGGGAAAAATTTATATTTCCAAGATATTTGAGGTTTTCTAAAATCTGACTCTCTTTAGCAACAGCTTTCTAAAACTTGGTCCTATCTGTTTCCGGAATACCTCAAAATGTTCGGATGAAGCCAAATTCTCATTCTGCATCAAAATTTAATTTTCTGGAAAAATTTATATTTCCGAGATATTTGAGGTTTCCCGAAATCTGAGTTTCTCCTTCAACAGCGCTCTAAAACTTTCCGGAATACATCAAAATGTTCGGATTAAGTCCAATTCTCCTACTTACCAATTTTTCCATATCTCAAGAAACAAAGTTGGCAAAAAAGACTTTGCAGTTTCTGAACCATTTTTTGTAATTGAAAAATATGATGATTGATTTCTTTGATATTCAGTTCCTTAAATAAACCTAACTCTTGAATATGGCAAACATTTAAAGTATTTCATAAGAATTTTTTGGGGTGAAAAACCTGAGTTTCTAGGAGAATACGAAAACTGTTCATATGATATTCTCAGTGAATGGAACTTTGACGTCAAAAGTCGAAACGTAGCAAAAAGTTGTCTCACTCCAAAAAACGTTATTTCACCTCTGTTAGCAGGAAGTCTCGAAAGACCTGACCTGAAAGTTGGCCATATTCCACGAGCATAAAGCTAACGTTTTTTTTTTATTGGATCATAAAATTTGTCAATATTTTTGTCACTTTTTAATAGGCTTTCGGGTGGTAAGCAAACGACGTGTTGTTGATAAATGTGATAAGAACGTAAATAGAAATATAAAAAAATAGCTGAAAATTGAGAAAAAAGAAGCTAAAATCTATGAGAAGAAGAAGAAGGAGATGAAGAAGAAAAACGGAACGAAATGAACTGAAGCGAACTAATTAAGCGAAGGTTAAACGAGACGTGCATTAACATAAAGCATCCGAAATCGAAGGTAAATAATGCGTTTTGTAGCTTGGAATTGGAATTGCGTATAGAACACAAATGATGGGCCCATTTATCATTCCGAATCCGAATGGAAGGGGTCCATTCCCAGGGCATGCGAAACAAAGAAGAACTCAAAGCATATGCGTAATTTGATTAAAGTGAGCGATGGATATAGTAGTAGTATCTGCGATATATATACTATATACTAAACAGATTTTAGATTTCTGATTTCACGTTAAGAGCTCCCAAACAGGTCTTCGCGAATGGACTCCCAAATCGAACGGTCTTGCATATATTAGCGCTTCGAAGACCCAAAAGTAGAGAGAAGAAAAAAAATTGTACGCTTTATAAAAAATGAAATATATTTTCACGCCGCATAGCGAGGGGCTTGGACTGCCCGCCGGGGCCCGGGGGGACACCCAGATATGTATATGAGATACGCACACATCCAATAAAAATCATTAAACTTAAACGTGTATGCTAATTCGATGATGGCGGTTTTCTAATTTGTTGTCTCCTCTCAATACAAAATATATTCAGTCGGATCCGAAGTTGTTGTTTCTGTCGTTGTTTCCATATAAAAACCAGATTTCTATAGCAAACGCGCCGCCCTAAAGACTGACAAAAAAAAAACAGTTACATCTTTGCACTTAACGCGGCTTAACAACAACTTTTTTGACTGCCCCAACAACCCAACAACCCAACAACCCAGCAACCCAACAACCCAAAACCATCCGAAAAAGCCTCCAAGATAAGTTTACATGGAAAGCATTGCAGCTTCAGATACCCTTTAAACTTAACCTAGCAGGCAACTATCACTTCTCCTATTGAAAATTGGCAACATTTCTTTCATTAAATATTAGTTAAGATCTTTAGTATTAAAATGTTTCTAGAAAAAGTTTTAGTCTTAGTCCAAAATACAAAGTCCCTCAACTCAGGCTCAATTTTTCTCGAAACAATCGTAGTCCTTTAGCCAGAACTCCTAAAACATTCAACTGATTTTCATGAAAATTGGTATATCACTTCTTAAATATTTACTCTAACTTTTGACATATATCCGCAGAACATAAAAGAGGTAGTTAAGGCAATTCCTTGAAGCGAAAGAAAGGGGGTACCAATTATTATTATTATTATATGGCCAAAATAATCCTATCGAGTCACAGTCTGAAGCACTATTTGTCTGTATTTCAGCTTTGCTCACTGATCATTTTCTTACGCGGGTGGATTTCAAATCCTACGTCACAACCTAGTTTCTCCTAGAAGGGTCATGCCTTCGACATGAATGGAACTCGAGCCCACGACCTCTTGTTTGGCGAGACAGAGTGCTATCCACTGGTCCAGCGAGGCTCCTTAAAGTCCGTATATTTAATATAAAAGAAAAGACCAAACACACTTGTATGTGGGACTCAAACTAGCACCTCTTGCTTGGCGGGTCAGTGCGTTATCCTCTGGACCACCGAGGCTCCCGATAGACAATAAGAAATTAAAGTTTGTGTGAGCTTTTAATTGAATATGTTCAAAAACATGGGAAAATCGATTTTTAGTAATATGATAGCCATATGATATAGTGATCCGATCCAGCCGTTTCGGGCTGACAGATAACAAAAGAAGGCAAAGTTTCATTACGATAGCTCAGAAACAAAAGGACTAGTTTGCACACATAATGGGTGGACATAGTGATGGACATATCCAGAACAATTTCTTTTGCCCTCCTGAACATTCTGAAGGTAACTTTTGTGAATCTACGGCGCTTCCTTGAATGCATTACAAACTTTTGAACAAAGTTCTGGGAACAGAGTATAAAAAATGGTTCGACCTTTGGTATTGCTATATTTATGATGATATGGATAGCGCACTGTCCCGCCAAACAAGAGGTGCGACTATATAGGCATGACCCTCCTAGAAAAACTAGATTGTGGCGTAGGACTTAAAATCCAACCACGTAAAAAAAGATCTTCAGTAAAGGAAGCTAGAAATAAAGTTAAAAAAAGTGCTTCAGGATGTGAGCCGATAGGGTTGTTATAGCCACTTTTTTTATATATTATGGTTTATTTTTGCTTTCCCTGGATATTTCCACTCCACAAAATGTATGATCCAATATTTCAGATAAAGCAGAGAATTTGACAAAGTTTTTCTAGTGGTTTTAACATAGATCTACGAAGTTGTTTCATTAGGTATCTGTCAGAATCAATAATGATATAAACTCGAAAGAAATCTTTTACCTGCACACGTGTGTCAGCCCTTCGATTGTAACTTAAAGTTTTACAGGGTATTAAACAGCGTTGACAACTGACATCGGCTGCTGCCGCGGCTGCCGCTGCCGCTGCCGCTGCTTCTGCTCGCGATGTCCGCATCGCTGCGACTGCGCGGTTCGTTGTCCGGTTCGGTTGGATCTTCTGCTTCTTCTTCTTCTTCTTCATCGACTTTTTTACCGATTTTTTTGCCGCTGCTGCTGAGACGCCGGCAGCGCTGACTACGCTTTTATTTATTTATATTTATATTTATATTTATTTTTTTCTTTTTCTTTTTCGACTTTGGGGCTTATCAGCAGACCCGATACCATATATAAGGAAATGAGCGGTGGCAGCGTTTGTATTTATTTGTTAGAACCTGTGCGAAACGCACGTCTCTCGCAGCGAATCTCCAGCAGTTCCAGTTTCAGTTCCAGTTCTAGTTCCATCTGCAGTTCGCTTTGCCTATTTTTTTCAAAATTCATCTCAAAACAAACGCAACAAATTAACAAATCACACAAACATGAAGAGTTTTGTAAGTTCAAAAAGGATCCGAAAAAATAGAAATAAGATTCAAGTGAAGAGTGCAACTTAAGAAAACTATGAAAACCCAAAACTTCAGAAGAAACTACAGAAGAAATGCTTTTTTTTTTAAGTGAAATCCTCAAAGATTTGGTGGTTGTGAAGAAACTTTTAAAGAATTGTGTGCCTAAAGCAAAAAAAAAGTGTTAAGAACCAAAAAAGAAACGCAACATTTTGAAATTTCCTTAAGACCATTTCTAATGTGTTCAGGATATAAAAACTATAAAAAAAGAAAAGAAAAATAATGCTGAAATATTCTAGGAAAAGTTTCCATTGAAAAGCTTTTAAGATTTGAAGAACCTATCAATGAGATAAACTATAAGAATAAGAACAAAAAAAGACTAAATTTTTTTTTTATAATTTTGCGAATTTCGTTGAATTTTGCAAAATTTTTGTTCGAAAAGAAATAAATCCTTAAATGTATTACATCAAAGAATCCGAATCAAAAATATTTTAAAAAGATTCCTGTGAAATTTAAGTTTTTGTTGAATTGCTAAAGATTTTTTTAGTACGGGGAAAAAGAAATCCATTAAAATTATACTGAAGAAATGAATTGAAGTAGGAAAGAGTCTTTTTTTTTTTGTGCAATTGTACAAAAACTGAGAGACTTATGTAGAATATGCTAGGATTCTTTCTAAAAATGAGAGAACTACAATAGTACAATTCAATTTTATATCAAAAAAACCAAATCTGGTAGATATTTTTAGTCCTCCTTCGAGATTTATTCTGAGTATTTTGTTGAATTTCTAAAGGTTTTGTTGTATGGGGAAAAATAAGCCCATTAATATGTTGCATCAAAAAATCCTAGTCTGAAAGATATTTGTAGGCCTTCTTTGAAAATTATTGAGAAATTTTTTGAATCCAAGTTTAAATTTTTTTTTATAAACATACAGTTATATTTAAAAAAAATGTTTTTTTTAGTATGGGGAAAAAGAAATCCATTTTTTGTACATTTGGCATATGAATCAAATGTTCAATAAGGATGGTGTAGTCGAATTTTTTTTTAGATAATATTATATTTCCTAGACAAGAAGAAGTCATAGGGAAGATCGCATTTTAGAATATGGTTTGATTTCAAATTGTTTCATAAAGGCAGATTTCGAATAGAAAAATTTCCATTAGAGACAAAGGCTCAAAGGAATTCAGTTATCCTCTTGATCTTCAGCTTTTCATAGATCATACTTTTGATATGTTTTGAACAGATCTGAAATTTTAGTAAACATTAGAAAATTTCAGATCTTCATAGGGGAAAACATAGCTATTAAATTGCCCATAAAAATGAGCCATAAAATCCGAAATTTCGCATTAACGGCAATCGCTACATCTGTGATCGGAACTAAACGGGGAAGTTTTGGCATTTTCGCACAACCTTGAGACATTACCATTTGCTGCGGCTCTGCTCAAAATCTTTTGAAATATTCGATTCTAATGAGCATATCGAAACCGACTTGACATAGTTTCGAGTTCATAAAGAACTCAAATGGTTTTTTGGTAGTGACAAAACTTGTCTAAAAAATCGGTTTATAAACTATGATATAACTTAATCGCCTGCATTATAAATAGAGAAATTTGGGTGCCCATTAATATTTCATGCGCCCGATATTAACTTTCTTTTTAGACATTTTATAATAAATAATCCCGTATAAATAATCTTAAATTTCCCAAAAAATATAAAGAAATGTCATAATAGTTCCGATTTGTATTACTTCTATTCAAAATCTAGTTCAGCTTGTAAAATTTCTTTACAAGACTGTAGCGCTCTTTGAACTCGCTTGAATCTATCTCCAGGTTCTGTAGCTAACCCCTAAGTCATAGTTGGGCTCTTTCAAGGTCTTCCGGGTGCAATACACCCCATGTGCTGTATTTATAATGTCTGCTGAGCACAAAACTAGAAATCTATAGATTTTTGTGTGTCCAAAACTGGAATTCATTGAATTAAAATGAAAGCTGGCTTTTTTTTTTGGCTTTTTTAGCTTTAAATATGCACATATATATATATAATTTTTGCCGGTATGCTAATTGACACGCTAAACCAGTTGGCACTTGGTTTACTCCGAATATTACGAGTTCTTTGTGACGTAAGAATTGTTATAGGAACTTGACATAATCCTAATGAGGAACTAAAATTTGCATCTATAAATTGTAGCTGAAAGAAAATCCAATTAAAGTTGTGAGGGATTGGGAAATTAGATGAATTTTGGGGCAACTTTCTTTTATATTCGGGGGTCTTTTATAGAGGTCTTCAGTTTTAACTTGTTTCATATGCACATTTTGCTTTATAGACTGATCCACGGGAAGACTTATCTAGTTGGATGGAGTTTTGTTGACTAAAGAACAGTTTTTACTGTAGATATTGGAAGATGTTCTTATGCGTGTAGGATCAAATTTTCAGAAATTGTAGAAGCTTTTTTCAAAAAAATCACTTTATTTGAAGATAATTGTGAAGAAGATTCTTTAAGACATTTCTTCTAGCAGATGGGCTTAGTTTTGGGTGGGCAGTTGAAATCTTCAGTCTTCAGAGGAGTCATAAAATCTCAAAGACTTCCGCACTTTACCAAAACAACCTGTCAAAAGCCCTGAAATTGTTGTAAAAATCTTACAACAAAATCGTGTTAAACGAGGCTTGGGCTTAGTTTATTAGCATTTTCCGAATAAATGAGTTCCGTTCGGACCTTAAAAAGCTGTTCAAGCAAATCAAATATGATAAAGCTCATTAACAACAACAACAACAACAATTAACACACGAGACAAAGCGTCGTCGTTTCAAGGCAAGAAAAAAACCACAGCATTTGGCGGCAGCGTTTAAAGACGCTAACAAAACGCGCTGGCAAATCGCGCGCGACTTTGATTAATTGCTGCCGTTTATTGTTGCTGTTGTTTCAGTGTGACACTTGGCATAAAGCCCAAGCCAATTTGCCAGTGATTTATGCGGCAATCGTTAAAATCAAATTAAGCTCATACCTATACATTGATAGACTAGCAGCTACCCTACACTTCAAAGATTCGTCTGTCAATCAGACTTACATTGTTTTGATATAACTTCTTTGTTCCTGAATCATTTGTAAGCAAATTTTGCATATCGCTTAGGCTTAGCTTCTATGCTATAGATACTTATTTTCAACATTATAACTCATTATTACAGCTGCTATGACTTATTTAGAGCTTTCCTAGGCTAGTTAAGGTATTATAAACATTTCAAAATAATATTATATAGACATGTCCAACAGTTAGTTACATACCAAATTTGCACTCAATAGAGCTTATAGTTACCGAGTTCCTTGGGACTACTTATAAAATATTTGCTAGTTCAACTTGCTTATATTTACAATTGAATTATATTTGGCTAAAACAAGCCGCATACCAAATTTCATAACTCTAGCTCTAATAGTTCCCGAGTTCAATAGGCCTATGACCTTAATATTAAGCTATTTCTTAGCTTGCTATTAGCACTGTAAGAGACTTTACATCTATTTCAAGTAATTTAGCTATAGCTGCACTTATATACCAAATTGGATGACATTAATAGTAAAAATTCTTTAGTTAGCTTAGTTTAAAGACCACATGGTTGGTATTATATGGAGCACATAGATCATCGTATAAAATTATGAAATTTTTTTTTGAACCTTTTGGCTTAGTTTCACTTGTATATCAAAATTGGTCTTAGCAGTGTCTACAGTTGCTGAGTTCCATGATGCTATATGATTTGTTCTAGCAAATTTAGCTAGATAGCTTAAGACCATCTTATATACCAAATTTGGTCACTGTTAGTGCTATATTTGATAAGTTCGTTAAGTTTAGACAACATTAACTAACACTAGGCTAGACAGTCTGTTTAAGGAAATTCGAGGTGTTATATGAGTAGGTTGTTAGTTTGCGAAGTTACGTATAAAATTAAGTCACTCTAGCTTTTAGGGTTTCTGAGTTACATGGGGCTATTGAACTTTTGCAAGACCATTTTCTTAGGAGTGTTGTGTGACAATGAAATTTTAATATATGATATGGGTAAAATATGTATAAAATTAACTAAGTACCGAATTTCAGAAGTCTAGATACAATTTTACTACTTCTCATAGCAATTTTTTGTGCACAATAAATCATCCAAATTTTTCTTCTGGTTTTAGCTGATTTTATGCTTTGTGGCGCTCGCCGTGGCCGATGTTAAGCATCTGACAGATCGTAATCTGGATCTGTTTAAGTATAATCCCAGTGATGTATACACCCTGCCCGAAGATATTGACGATGAGAAGCCCGCGGTGGTTTACAGTGGTGACATCATGAAGGCTAAAACCGAAAAACTGCAGAATCTGAATTCTGGCAAAAAATTCAAACTGGAGTACGTCTATTGGAATTACAATTTCCCTGAAATTATTATTAAAATTTGGGTTCTTTTTTTAGATTGAAGACCCAGAACGGCATCGAGGTTAACAGCGTGGGCAAACTGCGTGACGACAAGACGTTCGTGGTGAGCGGTTCCTATTCCTTCACCGGTGCCGATGGCAAACGCTACAAGACTCGTTATACCGCCGATGAGTTCGGTTATCATCCCATTACCGAGCTGGATTTGGATATACCAGAGTAAGTATTACTGGATACATTAGGAGATTAGTATTGCCATACTAAAAGAAACTTTCTGTTCCATCCACAGACCCCAGATTGGAGGCGGAGGTTTCGCTGCCGTCCAGAAGCCCCACATTGACAACTCCGCCAGCAACAAGAATCGCTTCCAGTTCCTGCAACAGAATCTCCAGAATCCCGCGGGCGCTTTGCACGGCAGCGATCAGAGCGGTGATGACTATAGCTATAGTGCACCCGGCAATGAGTACGGTGGTTTGGGATCTGATGCCTACGATAATGGCAACAGTTATGGCAACGGTAAAGGACAAGGCAATGGCGGAAACGGAAACGGAAATGGCCATGGTTATGACTATCAGCCTCCGGCGCAACAGTTCGATGTGCCATCGCGCCTGTACCTGCCCGTGCAATAAGCACCTGGTGTGCCACGCCCACCTGCACACCGCACCGCCCTCCCCCCCCACTACCCCCGTTAAATCCCCCTACCTCAGCACCTTGAGATCAAGTATTTAGTTTGTAAGCGTTTGTAATTCCCGAAGGCAACAACAAAAGAAACCGTCTTAACAAATCTAGCGAAATTTTTTTTTATCATCCTTTAGTGTTATATGTATACAATATGCAATATGTACGAAATATCCTAGACCCAATCCGATATCCCTTTCCCTCTCCCTCTGCCCCATTCCACCCTGAACCACCCGATTCCCACTATTCCTCCGCCTTTCCCGCCGCAAAACAAAGCACACACACACACACATACGCATTCCAAGGAAACTAAGAGAAAAGCGCAAAAGACAGAAATACGCAAAAACTGAACATGACAATGAATCTATATATGAATATATATATGTATATACACTGAGTGATATTAGTAGTAAATAAAATGGCTAAAACTAAACTACACTTTCCTCGATTGTTTCCTTTGCTTTCCCGATTTTTCATCCATGCGAAACTATGATATACAAATAACATAGGCATATCTTCGGCACATCGGAAATTTCATAAACTCCTCGAAGCTTTCGTATCTATTATATAGAAACTTGTATATAGGAAGAGTATTATCCGCTACACCTTGCTTAACTTGTTCCATTTCCCAGCCAATAGCTGGAAAAACATGAAAAATATTCGTAGACCTCAAGGTTCATCGATTCTTTTGAAATTTTGTGGATCAATCGATAACAAAGAATCTTAAGTGTGTGTCCGATTTGAATTTAACAGCTCGAACATTTTGGAAAATATGGGCAAAACAGATTTTCCTTTTTTCGTTCCTATTGAAATTGGAAAGATCTACAAGCTTTTAATGCATTTTTCACTTTTTGCCATTTTAGCCCGTTTTCGGCCACTTCTGAATCTTATAACTTCGGTCTTTATGATCCGATCGTTTTGAAATTAGGGTTGGTTAATAAAATCGTCACAAATCTATATATTCTGGTGTCTATAGGCATCCACTTACTAAATTTGGTGACTGTAGTAACTTTGTAGCTCATAGATACATTTCGTCAGTTTCCGGGAAAATGGAGAGGTGTATCAAAATTTCGGGAAACTCCATTCTGCAATTTCTAATTAGGACCCTATATTCCAAAATTGAAGTCGATAGCTTAATAAATGCTTCAAGTTATGGCCAATTTATCGAAAAATGAATTTATCGATTATCGGGCGAGGGGGCGTGGTATTATCGAAATCTCAGAACTTGATATGTGTATTGTATACACGGACCTCCATGTCGAGTTTCAGGTCTCTAGCACTTATAATCTCGAAAATCAATGCGTTCACACGGACGGACGGACTGACGGACAGGGCTAAATCGAGTCTGCTAATGATGCTGATCAAGGATATATATATAGCTTATGGGGTCGGTCACGCCTCCTTCTGTCTGTTACATACATTTGCACAAACATATTATACCCTTCATACCCATTTTCAATTGGGATCAGGGTATAAAAAAATAATTTTTATTCAATATTTACGATTTTCAAAAAAAAATATATATATTTTAATTCTAATTCGATTTCAGTTCGGATTTCAGTATAGAGATTAGAATCGTCTTCGTTTTCCCATAAAATTTCAATTGGCAAACAATTTTCAGGATTTTTTATTGACCTGCATTATGCGTATACCCGAACTGACGCCTGTGCAGAGCCAGCCCCAGTCCCAGTGCCATTCTCCAGGCTTGGAGCTAAAAAGTTGTCCCGCGATCTTTGTCCGCCGGCCTCATCAGCTTCTCCACGCGCTCCTTGGCCTCCGCAAAGGCCGCCTTGATCTGGCCCAACGAGAGCGCTTTGAGGGCCTTGCCGTTGTGGGCGTTGTATTCCTCATCGCTGCCCTCCGAATCCAATTGGATGTTCACCCGATGGCTCTGCTGCAGTTTTTGGATGCTGAAGACCAATGTGCCCGTGGTGAGCATGGACTGAGACTGCTTCCGCTCCAGACGATTGTATATGCCCACCTCGGAGCAGCTGTTGAAGTAGGCCACATAATCGAAGAGCTGTCGGCCGCCAATGAAATAGCGATTCAGTGCATCCAACCAGCTGCCCTTGGGACGTATGCAGGGCATGCGCATGCCACGCCCAGCATTCTCGGGCAGCGGTGCCAGCAGGCTGCAGGCGTAGTAGGCATATCCCTCGCAGCGCTCGCGTTGCCAGCTGTCCACGCTGATGACTTCAAAGTAGATGCGCAGCAGATGCTTGGGATCGTACGACTCTTCGCAGAGCACCGTCAGCTCCCAGCAGTGCGAGAAGTGGGCAACCCGCGTGGCGCCACCGCCCACACAGGTGGCGGTGGAGCCGCGCAACGGGCAATCGCCGCTGTTGTTGCCAAAGATGAGCATGGTGCCCGGAGGCGGACTTATCTGGTAACGCACACTCACATTGGGATACTCGAAGTGCTGCGCCTCGTGCAGCTGCATCAGCAGTAGGATGCGACGCATGCGCTGTGGCGGCAGGGCGAACTTGGTCAGACGCTTCTGCTCGGCCAGGTTGTGGCGCTGCTGCCGGAAGTGCGCCAGCAGCTCATCGCTGGTGGCATCAATCGGTGGCATCGGCTGCTGCAGCAATGGATGCTTCTCTACCAAATCCTTGCGACGCTTTGGCACCGGCTGCTGACGCAATGGACGCAACATCTGGCAACTATATGCATAGAACTTGGGGCGTCCGTTGTGCTCCTGCTCCAGCATATAGTTCAGCTCATGCAGGCTGAAACTAAAGTCGGGGAAGACATAGAGCAGTCGCTCCGCCGGCGCGTAGCGCAGGCTCAGCAGCAGCGTCTTCTGGTGCAGCTCGGCATAGATGTACATCAGCTTGTGGCCGGTCTTGTGCAGCTCTGCTGCTTCCGGTGGCAGCAGTTCCGCATCCGCATTGACCACCGTGTGTATAAGGCAGGTGCGTGCCGCAAAGTTCTCATCCGGCGGATGCTCAGAGTCCTCGGCGTAGTCGACGGTGGGTTTGCCTTTGCAACGTTGCAAGTGGCGCCGCTGCAGCTTGCGTATCCTCAGCGCCTTGCGATTATAGCGACGCTGCAGCGGGGTGTGGCAGTTCCGGGCATCCGCATACGTCTCCAGCTCGCTGGGGCTGAGATGCTTCTCCTGCCAGCCAATGCACAACTTGGCCGTGGCATCATTGCACAGCTCCCGGTTCTGGTCATAGAATCCATCTCTGGGCGCTAGTATCCCCTTGGACCGGTCAGCACTGGCGACGGGCGTGCTTCGATCGCTGCGGCTCGCATATTCGCTGGCCGGATTATAATAGTTGTAATAACTGTAGAATCTGCAGCCCAGCGGATCCTCGTGTGGCACATAAATCTGACAATCATCCCACACATTGTGGCCCGAACCATCCGCAGAGGCGTCCTCGCTCTTCGCTTTGGCGCCATAATATTCAAATTTTGGCACCGGAATGGCCTCGCTGACGCTGCGCAGCCTCAGCTCGAATTTGAATTTCTTTATATTACCGGTTACCCGGTAGACACCGGTGTGTTCTGGCAACTTATTCCGGAACATTTTTGGCACAAAATATTTGTCAACTTCCTTGGCTAAGTTTGTTGTCCGTAAAAAGTTCCCGTCGTTAGGGCAACGGTTGCGTTGGCAACTTTCAAAATACCAACTGTGGCGTTTTGGTATTTTTATGCGGTTGTTTGGTATATCGATAAATTGGGGATAAATTTGAAAGTTTTTTTTTTGGTATTTTCTTTGGCGCGTTTTTTGAAACTTTATTAATATTGATATAATTACTCTGGTCGCTTTTTTGTTTAATATTTTTAACTATTTTTATGCTTTTATTATATAATTTTATTATTATGCGTTTTGTATATATACACTTTGTGATTTTTGCGCTATACAATCAGTGTTGCCAACAGATGCTCATGGAATAAGATAGATTAGCCAAAAAAAAAGCCAAAAAAGAAGCTGAATAAAAAGAGAACAAGGAAGGATTATTTTTGGCGCGCCGAAGACTTCATACTCTTCTCGAAGATAGTGTTAGACAATGACTAGTCTTGAGACTTTTGGTTATATGGCAGCTGTATGATATAGAAGTTCGATTGTTATGAAATTTGGGAGAGCGGTAGATCTAAACAAATCTTGAAAGTATGTAAGCTTTCAGTCCAATACGTTAGAAAACATGGAAAATATGGGCAAAACTGACTTTTGGCTATATAGCTGATATATGATATAGAAGTCTGACCGTTATAAAATTTGTTGTAACGGTAGATAATAACGAATCTGGGAAGTATGTAAACTTTAAGTCAATTAAGTTGGAAAACATGGGAAATATGGGCAAAACCTACTTTGAAATATGACAGATATATGATATATAGGTCCGCTTCTTACGAAATTTGATGGAGCAGTAGGTAATAAGGGAGTTGTTATGGCCACATAATAATAATAATAATTATAATAATAATAGTAATAATAATAAGGAATCTTGAGTTTGTTAGATTTGAATCCAATAAGTTGGAAAACAAAGGAAATATTTGGGCAAAAACGATTTATGTCCGAAGTCCGAAGTCCGATCCTTGGAAAATTTGTTGGAGCGGTAGATAATAACAAATCTTTCAGTCGAATACGTTAGAAAACATGGCAAATATGGGCAAAACAGATTTATGATAATATGACAGATATATGATATAGTTGTCCGATCAGAAGTTTCAAGTTTGATTACGATAGCTCAAAATCTGAGGGACTAGCTTGCATACAAGCAGACGGACGGACAGACAGCTGAACACACAGACGGACATGGCTCAATCAATTTCTTTTGTCCTCCTGAACACCATTCTGAATGTAACTTTTGGGGCTTACGATGATTTCTTCAATGTATTACATACTTTCGGGGGCCTCGTTGGTCCAGTGAATAGCCCACTGGCCCGCCAAACAAGAGGTGCGAGCTCGAGTCCCGCTTATATCGATAAGCATGACCCTCCTAGAAAAACTAGGTTGTGGCGTAGGATTTGAAATCCACCCGCGTAAAAAGGTTCTTCCGTGAAAGCTTAATGCTTTAGGCTTTGACCCGATGGTGTTTTTATGGCTATATAATACTAATAATAATGAAAGTAACAATATTGATATAAAATGTTTGAAGTAAAATGTTTATACATTCAAATCCCGATAAATCGAAATGTCAAGGGGATTGAATTTTTTTCGATTTCGACCAGTTTTTGATTTAACGAGATTTCTATATAGCGAGGCTCGGCTCAGGGGATTAGAAATTTATTCGAATTTATCGGGATTCGACTGTTTATACCATAAAAAACCAAGATTTTTATTAATAATTTATTATTTGTAAATAAAAAAATACTAATACTAAAATACTATAAACAAATTTTGGCGTAGGATTTGAAATCCAACAACGTGAAAAAAAGAAAGAATGAAGAAAGCAGAAATAAAAGAGAAAAATGCTTCAGGCTTTGACCCGATAGGGTTGTTATAGCCATATAATAATAATAATAATAAATACTAAAAAAGAACTCTTATATTATTATAATGTTTAAATAGTTTAATGCAATTTTATTTATTTTTCGATATTTACGCTCGATAAGTTGACATAAAAATGCCACAGAAATATACCAGTTTTTTTTGGTATTTTCAAGCCAAATGCCAGTGCTGCCAACTCTGGCCAAACGGTAGCACTACAGCTGCGCGCGTACCGTTTGACTGCGTTTTATTGTGTGCACGCGCAGCACTGTCTCTGTGTGTGTGTGTGTGTGTATGTGTGTGTGAGAGTGTGTGGGTGTCGCGAGAGCTTTTCCACTGCGCTTGCCTGCAGTGTTTATCGCCCGTTGCTTTGCGTCGCGTCGCGTCAGTTGTCATTCAGCGGCGCAGCGTGTTGGTCGTGTTAAACGCGTTCTCCGTGTGTGAATTTTGTTTTTGCTTTCGTCCGTAAACTGTTAACTGTTAACCGTTTCGCTTATTGTTATTATTTATAATAATAATAATAATAATACAAATAATAATAATAATTCTATTATTATTATTCAGCTTAGCTGAAGAAAGGCGATAGAAAAACATCAAGAGATAAAAACAATTGTAATAATTGCTTTATTATTTTTATATTTTTAAATTATTTCTATTTTCTGCTCCTTTTTTTGCTCAAAAAAGTAGTGAAAGTGTTTGTTTTTTTTTTGTAATTTTTTTGTTTTGGCTGTGTTTTTTTTTTCTAATTGCCATAAATATATTATATTTGCAGCAACAACAACAACAAAAACTAAACAAACAAAATGCAGCAAAAGGCCGACGAGGTAAGTGCAACAAAGACGGCAATAGCCGAGAAAGGGGAGCAAAAGGACAGATCGGTTCTGAGTGCGGCGCAACATTTATTGCTAAGCGCATCCTGCGCAACATTGTTGATAAGCCAGTTGCGCTGCGGTTCGGAAGCGATTTCTAATTTTTGTAAGATTTGTGACATATAGAAATAATCACTTTTAAAATATATATTCTGACTGAATAATTGTGCAAATCCTAAGTTTAAAGATTTGTGATGAAACATACACAGTAGAACCTCTCTACAGTGGACACTCTCATAACTGGACACCTCCGTTTAATGGACAAAAACTTGGGAACGTTGGAAAAAAAAACATGTAAATGAACCTCCCACTAGTGGACACCTCTCAATAATGGACAAATTTCAGGCTACCGTCGCTGTCCACTGTAGAGAGGTTTCACTGTAGTCAAATTTAGCGCACCAAAGTTATCTGATAGCGATATTGTTTCGGAACTTAAGTCTGGGGCCATTATATCGACCAAAGACCTAATAAGTTGCTCTAAAACAGAAAGGTTGTTTCTAAACTTGGCCACTAAGTTCCTCTTGAGGTCCGGCAAAGGCCAACATAACCTAACCCAGCTCGGAAGAACATATATTTATAGTCTTATCGAACAAAATATTAAATAGATGTTAGCTAAAGCTTTGATGACCCCCCAAAAAGTAAACTCCAGGCTGGTCAAGGGAGAAATATAACCATGTAGGGAAGTATAATATTCCCCACGCTGAGTATTTCATACTCTAAAAGCTTTCTTAAATATATTATCGAAACATGGTATATTATATTAAAACTGTCAGCGACTGGTTGTAATACGATCCTATTGATATTTTTTGAAATATGAGTTAGTAAAGCATTTTATTTGTATGTGAAATTTCAAAACATAAGCTATAAAGTACACTGGGTATGATCCAACTTTTAGCGGTATAGAAACTATATGATATGGTTATCCAATCCTTTTGAAATTTGGTGCATCATATTATATTCAAGAGTTTTAAGAGTTTGTGAAATTTCAATACGTAATAGGAAATACGGGCAAACTCGTCTTTTGGTTATATGACAACTTTATGATATATAAGTCCGATCACTTAAAAATTTGGTGAATTAATAGACAATAATAAATCTATTTTTGTGAACTTTCAATCCAATATGTTTGAAAAATATAGGAAATATGAGCAAAACCAACTTTTAGTTATATAAGACCTATATGAATAGAAGTCCAATCCAAACGAATCTTAAAAAAGCGGGAACTTTAAAACCAATATATTGAAACACATGGGAAATAGCGTCTATAGGTTATATAACAGCTACATGATATATAGACGGAGATGATCCAATCAATCCCGAAGTTTTGGGAGGTCTACGAAGCTGCCATTGTATATTACACACTTCTGTATAACATCAATGTATTATTTTTTTCAAAAAGTATCTAAAAATGAAGATTTCCATGAATATGTTTTTGAATGGGCAAGTTTTCTTTAAGTACGGAAAATATGGAGCATATTGGGCTCATTTAGCTCCTCTGCAACACTTGTTGCTATGCAAAATCCTTAGCAACATTTGTTGCTGAACTTCAAATTTGATATTTCCAATTGGAATTTTTGCTGTGCGTTGAACTTCTTCGTTTTGTCTCTTGGGTATTGACTTGTTGTTGTTTTAGTTGTTGTTGTTGTTGTTGTTGTTGCTGCTGCGGGTTCTTGTGCCGTGACGTTCCATTGACTGATTCTTGACTATCTGCCATACCGCAGCAACAACACCAACAACAACAACTACTACTACAACAACAACGGCCTCATTGTTGTTGTTGCTGTTGTTGGCTTTTCATTTAAATTTGGCTTTTTGTTGTGTTGTTTCACGTGTTACTTTAGCACCCTCTCGCTTGCTCTCTAACTCTCCCTCTCTTTCCAGCACCCACGCTTAGCTTTTGTCCTCATTGCCGTCTAAATTTGCAGACTCTGTGAATACCCTTACTAGGGGCATATTAGTTTATGCAGCTTGCTTGCAACATTTGCTTGACAAACATGGCAAGTCTGCAACATATGTTGCACAGTGTAATTGTTAGCGTATTTCATATTCGACTTGCCACAGTTGAGCTGCTCTTCTGCTCTTTTTAATTGTAGCGCCAATTGGCGCCCAAGAAGCAAAGCTGAAGCTGCGACTGAGGCAGAGGCAGCGGCTGAGGCAGCGACTGAGGCCAAGCTTTCCATGTTTCTTGGCATTGTTTATAACCATTTTTTTCAGCTTTTTTAAACTTTTTTGTGTGTGGTCGCAAAAGTCAAAGTCATGGCAACATTTTGTTGTTGTTAATGTTGTTGTTACTTTTCTTGTTGTTTTTGTTGTTGTTTTACAGTGAAATTTCTTTTAGCAAACCTTTTTTTAGCCCCAAAAAAAACTTCTATTGTTTGCTTTGGGTCTTCTTGGAGCTGATCTGATGTTGTTGTAGTTGTTGCTGTTGTTGTTGTTGTTGTTGCCTTCTGTGGTCTGTTGCCTTTGTTGTTGTCACATGTCAACCCAGAGATAAGCACATTTTGATCTTCGTTCACAAATCACAATTTTCTGGCATCAAGTGTTAAGTTCGATAAACACAACTGTCTGCCGACCCAGAAGTGACAACAACACCAACAACAACAACCAAACACCTCCAACACCACCACGCCAACAACAACAACAATAAATCAACAGCTGTTTTTACAATTTGGCTTTAAAACGTTGACAAAAAGGTCAAAAGAAATGTAAAATAACCAAATGATTTATTGCCACGACTATGCGCATACCTTGTACTTAGCTTAAAACTCTTATAGAAAGATTTTTTATATATACAATTGAATACCGATAATTTGTCGCCCGCTTAACCGAAAATCGCGATAATTCGAATAGATTTGTGGTCTCCAGAAAAAAGCCCTATTATATAGAAATCTCGTTAAATCGAGAACTTATCTAAATCGAAAAAATTGCAATCCCCTTTGGCATTTCGAATTATCGGGATCCGACTGTATATTGAAACACTTTTTGTACTCAAAATGTTGTCAATTTCGATGCATTCTTGATATAGAAAAACCACTAATAAATAAAGTATTCAAAATCGTATCGAAATCGCAGCTTGTTGTAACAAAATTCTTTCCGAAAATCATCATACGAGGTGTCCAAACTTAACATTATTTTTAGGTTGTTGTCAAAGGATTTCTAAATCTAAAATATTTTAATGTTAGGGGAACCTTTCGGATTCTCCATTTGTACAAAGAAAAGCGAAACTGTGGAAAATATGTATAAAGAAACGCTCGAGATCATTATCATAATGATTTGAATGCAGGAATATATATATCATTGAGTACATTATTAAGTAATACTGAAAATTTCAGAAAGATCGCATCAGAAACACCGAAGTTACAAGACTTAGAAATGCCGAAAACAGACCAAAATGACAAAAGGTGGAAAATGCATGTCACCTTGCGGCTATATTGTTCTAGCAAGAGACATGAATTGGGACTTTTAGGTCCTCAGGGATGATGTATATATGACTGTATTATGCGCATATAACGGTATTCCTTAACTGGGATCAGGGTATCCCACTCTCCACTGCAGCACTCTATCTTGTTCTCTTAGGCACAGCTCACCAGACAAAATATGAAATATAACCATGAGGCATGAAACACAACATTTTTGAAAAGAAGCCCGCTAACCCATAGCTCGGCACAGTCCGTGCTCATCTCTAATTTCAATACACAATTAATGGAAGAATAATTCAGAAATTTGATCAATATGAAATTTCTGCTCAGAAATAATGTTCATTTGGTTAAAATAATTGTATATAAATTTATACATATTAATTTTTTATTTTGAAAAAGAAGATACAGTTTGATAATACGAAGTTGAAACCGGAACCTGCTTTTTTTGGCTAACGCGATTCTTAAGTTTTTTCATCTTTTGATAGATCGTTAAATGACTTGTACTTCTAAATAAACTAACTAGTTTTATATCTATGAAATAATATACAAAATTTCATATATGTAACTATAAGAAAAGCTGAGTTCAATGAGCCTGTGTGAAGTAAACACCCAGTTACAACCAGTTTACAGGGTACAATAAAAACACAAATTGCCCAAAAGCAAGCGAAATGTATTTCAAGAGCCAAGTCCAAGATCGAAACGGAACCAAAAAACTACAATAAAAAATAAGAAATAAATAATAAGATATACAAAATGAAGAAGAAGAAGACGAAGAAGAAGAGGAAAACCAAAAACTCTGTTCGCCTGTTGCCAGTTTTGGCTTCGATTTAGCCTTGCCGCCGCTTGCAGCAGTTGCAAGTAAAAGTCGAAAAACCTGTAAAGCTGCAGCGGAACCACTACAAAGTTGGGGTCTGCCAGACTCTTGACTCGACGCGGCAGTGGGGCGAGTGGGGGGATAGGTAATCCACAGAAGATGACTGTCCATGACCCAAATAAACGAAACCGAACGAAAAATGCTACGAGAATTGCCCGATAAAGATGGCAAATCGAGTGCGAAAGAGATGGTCGCGTCATTAGAGTCAACTTGTCATGTGTGTTAAGCGTTGTTGTTGTTGTTGTTGTTGGCCCCATCAGGATGTGCCACAATTAAGCGGTAACTGACAAATTCCTTTGCCAGAGTTGCCACATTTTGACAAACGACAACACGACACGCAGCTTTGGACGGGATGTCTTCTAGCTGTACACCCGCTACCAAGAGCTTTCTATCAAGTTTATTTCTATACACTTTTTGAAGAAATTAGTATATTCATTTTTTGAGGAAGTATGAAATCTATAGATCTATTAATGTCTATGTCTATCCGCCTGTTCTTCACCCGTCTATTTTTGTCTATGCCAACTAGACCCTCAGTTTGCGCTATCATAATGAAATTTGGTACCTTCTTTTCAAAAGACGAAATTGGCCATATCGGATCACTATATCATATAGCTGCCTTATAACTTAAAGTTAGTTTTGTCAATATTACTCATGTTCTTGAAGTTATTGAAGTTTATTATCTTTGTCTCTAGCTATTTTCCTGAGGATCGGACCACTGTATCATTTAGCCACTATATAACTAAAAGTTTATCTAGTCCATGTTTCCCATATTTTTAAAGCTATTCGATAAAAACTTTACAATTGTTTAAAATTCTTTAATATCTACGACTCCATTAAATTTAATAAGGATCTAACTATTATATCGTATAACTGTTGTACAACGAATAGTCGGTTTTGCCGATATTTCCCATGTTTCTTCATATCTAGGGTGGACATCATAAGTACGTCTATAATTCTTTTTTGTTGATCAGTTCATGAAATTTCACAATGATCTAACTTCTATATCATATAGTAATCATATAACTAAAAGTCGTATTTGTCAATATTTCACATATTGTTTGATTCCAATTCAACATATGCCTGCCATTTTTAATAATTTATCGTTTCATCGAATTTCATAAGGATCGAATTACTATATAATATAGCTGCCATGTAACTTAAAGGTGTTTTTTTTTCGTATTTCTCATGTTTTGTAAGATATAGGATGGAGAGTATACACAGACCTAAAATTTTCTTTGAATAATCCCTCTACCAAATGTGAAAAAGATCGGACCACTACATCATGTAGTTATCAGACATGGAAAAGTCGGTTTTGTCAGTATTTCCTATGTTTTTTAAGCAGATGAGTGTAAATTTGGCACACACAAGATCTTTTAGTATACAAAGCTTCATTAAATATCATTTAGATCGGACGACTATAACGGCTTGATATTTCGCACACATTTAATAAGAATTATATGATATTTTTCTTTGTATATTTCTCATGTTTTGTGAGATATTGGATGGAGAATAAACACAGACCTAAAATTCCCTTTGAATAATCCCTCTAACAAATTCGAACCACTACATCATGTAGTTACCATACATCGACAACTCGGTTTTCTCAGTATTTTCTATGTTTTTCAAGTAGATGGTTCTAAATTTGGAACATACTTAAGATATATTACCATCCAAAGTTCCATTAAATTTCATTAAGATCGGACGACTATATCAGCTTGATATTTCCCACAGATATAATAAGAATTATATGATTTGTTTCTATATAATAAAAGCGTATAAAATCTTCGATATGCCGAAGATAATCCTTTCTGACTTGTTTTCTTTTGCATTTTTTTAACTTTTTCAATTGTGGGTTGTCTATAAAGAAAATTTCGCTTTCAGACAACGACAGTTTGTAATGTTTTTTGACCGCTCAAAACTAAAATTTCTTGTTTATTTTATTTTGATATTTCTTTTTTTTGCTTTTTGGTCAATTGAAAGTAAAATTGTGCAAAACCGGTCAAAATTTAAACTGTTGCCTGGCGTCAGGGAATACCAACAATGCTGCAATGATGATGCGTTTTGAAGATAAAACAATGAAATTTCGAACATTACCGAGTCATAAAAGATTTTGTAAAAATGTAAATTAAATACTTGAAATTATGATCATAAGAGATAAAGATGTGTGTGTGGGTAGGTATGGGTATGGGTTGGGGGGGATACGGTGCTTGGCTACTACCTGGTGGCTTGGCTTGGCTTGGGTTGTTAGCCTAAAGCGCCCCATAAAAAGGCCAAACTGAAAAACGAAAAAAATTGGGTTTTTAACCCAAAAGAATAAGGAGAAGAAGGGGAGGAAGAGGGGGAAGAAGAAGGGGAAGAAGAAGGGGAAGAAGAAGAAGTAGAAGCAGAAGAAGGCAAACTGAAGACGCGGCCTGAGGTAGCCAAAGGCGTATCGGACCAGAAGAACTCAAAGCCAACTGTCTGTAATTACGTTAGAGCAAACGCTTGCCCCACGGTGGGGCAGGCAGCTGCTGCAGGCGGACGACGACTGTTGTTGTTGTTGTTGTTGTTGGGGAGTTGGCGTTGGGATGATACAACAACAACAACAACAGCTGAAACAACAACAACAACAACAAACAGCGGCAAATGAAAAACGCAAACAACGAAGCGAATAACAAACAAAAATGCGCCAAACTTGAAAACTTGTCGCTGGCGATCGTCGGCAGCTGCAGGGGAAGAGAGGCAGGTAGCAGCGAGATGGGGAGGTGGAGAGGTGGGCCGACTTGGTGGCACGGGGCATGTCGTGTGTAGAGTACGGAGAGTGTGTTAACTGTAATGGGTACTACGCTCGAGGAGAAGGTGGAGGTCAATGCCTGAGTCAATGACTCTTGACCCTAGCCAAATGTTGTGTGTTCAGCGGAGAGAAACGACAAGAAAGTAGTAGCTGGGGAGAGAGAGAGGGAGAGAGAGAGAGAGCGGGGAGCGGAGAGAGATAAGGAGATAGTAAGAAGAAGACATGCGAAGTACTAGAGAACTATAATATCTCAGTGATATGTTAAGCTAATACTACATTGAGAGTTAGAGATTTGCAGCAAAAGAGTAGACCAGATTTGGATTAATGTGGCTATAACAACCCTATCGGGTCACCGTCTGAAGCACTTTTTTCACTTCATTTCCAACTTCCTTCACTGAAGATCTTTTTTGCGTGTGTGGATTTCAAATCCTACGCCACAACCTTGATTTTCAAGGAAGGTCATGCTAAGTAAATGAGTGAGACACGAACACACACCACTGAGGCCCCAAGAGAAAGAGAACTAATGAGTGTTAATTCTTTTTTTCCCCTTATTCTGTAACTCTCCATCTACAGAAAAATAGAATTTCCAAGAATACTAACTTTATCTGCAATGCTTATAAAACTTTTTTCTACAGAGTAAGAGTATTTTGAAGAGAAATATACTTTTCTCTAAGATTCATTCATTCCCGCTTAACAGATTAAAACGAGTATTCATACAGATATTTATTTATAGTCTTTCTACGAAGAAAGGGTATTTTGAGGAGTTTTATCTTCTTCTCTAATATTCATAGAAAATCTTTCTACAGAGTAAGAGTATCTCAAAGAGCTTTAATTTTTTTGCCATTATTCGCTCATTCCCTCTTTAGAGATTCACAAAATTTCTTTATTCCTTGATTTTCTATGTCAAAACTGACAGAAACTTATTGTTTCTTAGTCCACAAATTTAAAATAATAAAATAATAATAGAAAAGAAAGAATTTTAGACTAGGATATTCAGATATATAGAAAATAGAAATCGAGCAAAAAACTTGGGATTTGAATAAATGGTATGAGGCAATACAATTCTTTATTTATAATAGGAAAGACAGATATATCGAGGAACAGTCAGGCAGACAGATGAAACCATAGACAAATATACACAGAAACCGTTAAATATGTATACGAGAAAGCATGGCTAGATCGACCCTTATTTACCGATCTTCGGTAAACTATATAGATCAAAATCATTTTGAATGAGTTCTGGGTCTAAAATTGCGTTTATAAATGCCACTCTACGCATTGGTTTTGCTCTTAGCCAATGCTGATAAGACTTGTCTATATATTTAAAACGTACTCAGTCAGATCCCCCCATAAATTATCTCTGACTCATTCCAAAGTATAAACAAATATTTTTTTTTAGACAAGCGACTAAAGCCCCAATCAGTAATTCCCCTTGAACTATTTCTGATAAATAGCTTAACTTGAAACATTCCTCAAAGGTAGGAAAAATTGTAACAATTAATTAAAATTTTAAAGGGAAATATATTATCTATAAAGCTAGCCAGAGTTTCCGGGAATTGGGGCTAGGCAGAGAGACGGACAATGGCGCATCAAACTGAAAATCCGAATTGGTTCATAAATTTCGCTCGCAACGAAGTGAAAAGTGAAAAACAGTTCTGACAAACTCTGAAGACATTGAAGATTAAAGACAGAAGTTGGAAGTTGGAAGATGGAAGATGGAAGACCGAAGGTTATTTTTATTTCTTTTTATTTGTTCAACTTTTTATGGTTTATTGTAAAAAGATTATGAAATCGTGCTGCGTTTCGGATTTGATATGCAAAGCGCTTTGAAAAGTGAATGTTTTTTTTTTCTTCTTTTTTTGTTGGATGCTCTCGACGACAACCGTTAGCTTTTGTATCTCCCAAAACACTCCAGACAATGCAATGCGCTTTTTTGAAAGTCTCTCAACAATAACAATAACTGATTTATTTGTTGCAGTTTGTGTTCGGCGTTGAATGAAAATCGGTTTCACCGCATTTCGTTGATGTTTTAATCATCAACAATTTTTTCGGATGTCGTAACGCTCCTCCTGTTCGAATTTTATAATATTGAAATCAATTTGGCAACAAGCGAAAACCATGTCAACTCCAATCAAAGTGAAAGAAGTTTGTTGTCAAACAACGATTATCGCACAAAGCCAAGCCAGTGTGGCCAGTGGGGCCAGTGCTGCCAATTTCGCTTTATTTCGCGTCAAATCTGGCTTTTTTTTTGTAGGTTGAATTGAGGGAACAGTTACGAAAATGCAGGCAGCGGCATTTCTGGGTTTTTTATGTATACCTTTATATATTTCTTTTAGATTTTCTTAATAATTCCTCATTTTATTTGAAAATTTATGAAAAGTAAGGTTAAGATTGCACCTGCAAATCAATAAGGAGACACAATCAGACTTTGAGGTCATGGATTTGACTGAAATTTAAATATGTTGTAGATCTAGGCCTATTAGTGTGTAGTATTATCATCCTTAAGGTAAATGTTTGTTGTTTATAAGTGGATACTAAAACCTATTCGGACCTACGATGTACATCTTTGGGCCACTGTCAGTTTAAATGGTTCCGAAACAAAGTTTTGCGAATGGTATCTAACGCTCATTCAAGTAGGATAATATTGGTGAGACAGCAACATTTTGAAATGAGGCTTATAACTTTAAGAACTCAGGAAACCTCAGATATATAGAGCTCCGAAGTTCTATTAGTGTTTAGCGAGGTTTGCCTAATATAATCTAAGCTAACAAATAGAATAAGCCTGCATGAGGTAAAGCCTCTATATATCCAATAAGGATAAATTAGTTGTTTTATATCTATACAGATATAGCTAAGACCGATATGGATATCGATTAAAAGTTGCCTGAAAAATATTTAAATATAATTGGTACCAAAATCTAGTAGGAAAATGTAGTTAAGAGCAAAAAGGTTCTATAACACTTAAAACCCCTAAGAAAATTGGCTTTTTTTAGCTTTTTTTAAAAATTGTTTTTATATATTTTTACTCGTTAAAAGCTGTCAACACTGTCTTTGACTGAGTTGGCGACGGACAACGAACAGGGAGGTGGCGCCAGTCAACCACTTGAGTAGGGTGACGTCGCTCCAGCTTCAGACCCAGCTCCAGCTCCATCTCCAGCTCCATCTCCAGCTTCAGCTTGATTACCTCAAAGCATAATTGCTAATAAATAGTCTGCAATTAGTCAATGATTTGATTGCTCCGCCACGTATCTATGCCATAATTTTCTATAGCTATTTTTTTTCTCGATTTTTATTGATTCACGATTTTAGATTGTTATTATGCCTGTGTCTTTCTGGGTACCTTTTCATTCCCCTCGGTTTATTATGGCCATTTTGTCACGAATTATGTAATGGCAGCAGCCGCAGCAGCAGTTGCAGTGACTATATATTCTTGGTACAGTTACTTCCTTTCATTAGCCAAGATATCGCTATATTTATGAGACACTTTTCATCTCTTTGTATCGCATAGATGTATATCGATCGATTTACTTGACAGAAAGTCGCGTCGCTATTTCAATTTCAACTATGTCAAGCTTTTGGCTTCGAGCTTTAGGCTTAACTTTATAATACAACATTATCATCTTAGAGTTTTTGTATAACACTTTTTGGTCATTTGTCAGCAATTGTTACAAATAGTTAATCTGAAAAACTGCATTATCTAGCACTTTGACTAACTAATATTACCAAATTTTGTACCTTTAAAACTGTTATACACTTGCAAATTAGCATTCTTTTGGGGTTTTGAGCAGAGATAAACATTTTTGAATGTTATTTAAGCATTTTTACCCAATATAAACTGTTATACGACTGTTATACAACTGTTATACAACTGTTATACATCTCAAGAAAGCTCACTTTTGCTTGTTTTGATTAAAAACAATCTTTTCCTACAAATTGAATCAAGTAAATCTTAAAGACTGCTGTATATCACTATTCTAAGTCACACACACAATTTCAAAGTATATAAATTTGCAAACATAGTTCAAACTGTTATACATATGCTTTTAAATCTAGGTTTTTATTGCTATACCTATATTTAATATTTCTCAACTGTTCTACAAGTCTATTGAAAGTCTGTCTTGCCTTGCATTGTTTCAATGACATGAGCTTTGATATTTCTTATCGATAATGGCTTAATACTTGATAAAACTATCTTTATATTATCGTTAAACATTCATGAAATTGTTATGCATGTGCTTTTAAATATATATTATGCAAATAAAAGCTGTTATACAATATTTATACGACTGTTATAGAACTGTTATACAAGCTTTTTGTGCATAAATATTTTTAGCTATGCATTTTTAAATCAAATAAGAACTGTTATATAACTGTAATACAAACTTTTTTTTCATGATTTCTTCACATTTTTTTGATTTTCAATTTGAGAAAGATTTGGGTAGTTCTTATGCTGTGGAATCATCTGCTCAAACACCTGTTGAAAGTAAAGACTCATGAAAACTATTGAACACGTACAACATGATTTTAATATCAACTTTTGAATGCATCAACTAATAGCTTCTTCTTCGTTTTCTTTTATGGAATCACCATTTGGGTATTATTTAGCTTTGACGCAATCAGTTTTAATTGTCATAAGAAACGCCCAACACCTTTTACAGTGTTGATAAACGCTTTTTCTGCATTATTTGCAGAACGTGCCAAACTTGATATGTGCTTAAAAAATGATGGACAGTTTTTATTTTTACACATTTATAGAAAGTCTTTTCTTTTCTTTACTTGACGCTACTTTAGTTTTCTTTTCAGTTTTTATTTTTACATTTCTATACTCTTTTCGAGAAAAAGGTATATGTACTTTGTGGTAATTTTTATTAAGCTTAGAATAGATTTAAGTACAGAATGGTTAGGGGAGAAAGAAATCGATTTGGGTGAGATCATCATCATATAGATCCCATACAATACGAATTCGTCCATAGTTTCCACGTTTTTCCAAACTATGGCAACAAAATTTCACACACTCTTAAGTTTATTTATTATCTAACGATCTACCCAATTTCAAAAAGATCGGTATATAACAACCCATATATATTTCCCCCTTAAGTTCAAAAAGTGTATAAAATCTTCGGTTTGCCGCAGATAATGCTTCACACAGTGGTTTTCTTTCGGTTACTTTTGTTGTTCTATTGTGTTATTTCTTTGGATTCTTGTATATTTCCTGTATTTTCTTTTGCTTATCATTCTGAAGTGCCGTTAATACGTATATGTCGTGTCTGTGATTTGGTTGTGAGTTTTTTATATTATTTTTTATAGACTCGTCTATATAATTTATGGTTATTATACTTGCGCTTATTTGCTTGGCTCGGCTAGATTTCAATGCATTTTTCATGAGTTTTGATTAGATTTTCCACAATTATATCCAGAGTTATTGTATGCAAAGTTCCCGTTGCTAACCTACGAGTCTAACCTTAACCCATTGGCACACACGTCACAGCCCACCCCCAACAGCTGCTGCTTTACCCACAAGCCCCCAACAATATAATATTATATATATTATATGTATTATACTATATATAAAGTGAGAGAAAGAAAAAATATGGTAAAAGTATCAATTAAAATTATATTTTCCATGGTGTAAGACTTTTTTTTTAGTATTTTCACAAAAAATTATTTTGTATTTTTTGATGTGTTAATTTTAATTAAAAAAAGTTGCATTGTTAATGGGGCTTTTACTTTTCGCACGGAAAAAATAGTTTTCTATTGACAGGGCCGGGCGCAGGGTTGCCACCCGGTTGCATTCAAATTTGAATGAAAGTGACAGCTGAAATGTCAATGTCTAATGATACGACCCACAGCCAGGGCCCAGAGCCCGCGACACAATCAAAAGCGTGTCGCATTTTCCAAACAATGCGACAAACAAACTCTCCGAGACAGTCTGAGACTCTGAAACTCTTGAGACTCTTAAGACTTTCTCCAATTGTCTGATATGATATGGCTATGCTATGCTATGCTATGGCATGTCTATGTCATATACCATTTGTGTGCAATTTGTCAGGCCAAACATGAAATTTCAATTTTCAACGTTGAAATTCACAAAAACCCATATTGTTTTTTTGAGTTTCGATGAGATAATGCCCGGTGCTTGGGACCTCATATATAAGTCAAGGTTCTGCTTGCAGTCAATAATCACAATCAGATAGCTTATCAAGGCACAAGTGCAGCGATTAGACCTATATACCTATAGGTATTAGACAATATATGGCATGTCTTATATACTATATATTGTATATACGAGTATATATCTCTGCCAATGGCTATAACTTGCCCAACATTCATCAATGTCAAGGGCTTAGGCTAATTAGCATTTCACTTGGAACAATTTTAACAGAACAAACTCATTTCAAACTGTTATACACGGGGTCTATGCATTTATTTGCTATAAGCAGATAGTCTCAAAGTGTCAAAGTCTATAGCATGATAATGTCTGGGTAAAATATGACTCTATTACGTTCATATGCATGTAAAATTGTAGAAAACTGTCTTACAGTTGCTAAAAAGTGTTCTACGTTTGATTTTCAACAAATAGAAACTGTTATACTACTGTTATACAACTGTTATACCTAGTCTATATACTAATGTTTGCATATATTTATCATACATGTATTAAAGATATAATTTTAAGCGCCAAATTAACCTTCTAAACTGTTATATTGTGGCGCTAACAGTTTATTTTGCTTGTATAAGCAAAATAAAGTTTAAGAAAATATAAAAATATTGTTCTTCAACAAAGCATTTCATTGTCACGCATATATTTAGCATAGCTATGCTAAATGTGTTAAGAAAAGTTAAGATGTACGTGCTATTTAGAACTGTTATATATGTGGCGCAAAGAGTTGAGCGTTTGTTCTTTGCGCCAAATATACAGGTATGAGGGATTTTAAAAAAAGTGTTATACAACTGTTATGCATAAAAAATGTAGCCAAATACAAATGCAATAAGCTTAAAAGACTATAGAACAGCATTTGAATTTTTAAACAAATTAATATATAAACTGGAAATATGTTTTTGTGCTAAAGTCGTAGCTGTAAGTGCCCGACACAACTGTTATACACAATCTACCATAACACATATTTCATTGTTTTTTTTTATCGTTTAGACAAAAATCTATTTTGCAACTCGTTTTTATCAGCAATTAGAACAGCAGATTAACATATTGTAGGACAACTGTTATACATTGCCAAAAAAAGAACCCAATTCAGCGAATTTTACGCATATTTATTGTCTGTCAATTGACATTTTTTCATGCTTATGAACAACATAAATGTGCGGGTTTTATCTAATCATCTGCTCTTTATATAACAGAACCGATTAGATTTATTATATATTAATTATAGAGCTGATTGCCAAGTTTTTCGAGCAAGTTTTTGGGCCATGAGTTCATCGTGTATATTTTGAAAATTTCCATGTAATGATTCTATAATTTCTCAAATTTCGTGGCCAGATAAAGCGATTGAAATCGTAAATCCCAAAGACTTTTTTTGCCATGACTCAATGGAACTGAACTTGAAAGTCATGCGAGTCGAGTAAATGGCTTTTATCGATAACAATATGATAGCCGATAAGGTCGGTAGGTGGCCATTATCAGGCGTAGATTTCCACAAACACAGCAACAGCAATTATTTGATCGCTCCGGTGCGAGCGCTATATAAACATGATATACCCCACATATATATGGTATATATGTATATATAATATATATACATATATGCACCAAAGTTTATATAGAACTTCAAGCAGATAATGGTGCACCAAAAAAAAAAAGCAAACCTTGTAATATGGCGCACCTGCACACTCTGAAATTGGCCTAAACGTTGGGGTCTGATGGTGGGGTCTAACGGTGGGGCTGGGTGTGGGCTATTGGGGGCTGTCCGTGTGTTGCGGCAATTGGCAAAAGGAAACCAGATAAGATACAACACCCTCTTCTGCAAAAGTAATTGAAATGCCAACGCCAATAATACCCCACGCAACCCTCTACCCTCTCATTATGTTATAGACACGATTCAATGACTCAAAGCCACAATTATTAAAAATAATATTCCCATTTGAACCTTGTATTCGGTTCTTTTTTTGCGGGTGATTTTTTCTGTTCTACAATTGGAAATGTCTCAGAGATGTAGCTATTTTTCGATAAGTGGGCAATTAGGAAAGTGAAAAACCTTAGTTATCGATTGTTTTGTTGATTCTGATTGCGAGAATTTAACTTGAAAAAGAAAGATTTAATTTACCGGCTGTTTTTGGAGCTTTTAAAGGAGCAATACGAAGGACCAATATTCAATTGAGAGCATATTTTACATATGCTTAAAGCTTTACTTAGGTTGATTCTTCAAAAGCTTTTGGCAACAGTTTGATTCTTTTCCATTTGGAACTAATGGGAAAACGTTGGGGAACGGTCTCAAATATCAACTAACGAGTAATACAAAGATTTGGGATTAAAACTCTAAACATAATAACTAAAGCTCACTTTCTAAGCACCAACGTAGAGCTGTATTGAGAGCTTAAAATACCATGAGTGTTCGAAGAGGTTCAGAGGATTTTGCAGCGGCTGCTCTGGCCCCAAACCTACGGGATTTTCGCCTAAACAGAAGGAAACTGAAGTGTTTCCATCCACTTGATCTGCCATTTGGATACCCAGGCCAGTACCATTCCATGCTCCTATTTCCCTATCCATAGTTATACAATGGTTTCTCCTAATAAATAAAACCTCTTCCATTATCACCACGAAAAGTAGCTGAATTATAGTAATATTTAGCCTGATTTCGTAAACTTTATAACATTGATCTAATTGTCATTTTCAGACATATTTGTGTTAAAACCTTAAGCCTGAGCTGGAGCTAGAGTCTTTCAAGATTGAATAAAAGACAAGCATTTTATGAATGAAACTTTCAAACAACGATACCGTATATAGAGTCTATAGTATAGATCAATGCAACTTCCACAACTTGACAAGCTCCAAGTCTGAAGTTCAAGTCCTAAATTTGAGCTATTTATGGCTTTTCTAGCTTTAAAGCAAAGCTAAATGTATGCAAACTGGATGCATCAATAGTCAATAGATAGTTTGGCTTGCATTTGTATAACACTTCCGCTGGCCAGTGCTGCCAGCCTGTGGCACAATTGTGAATGGATCAACTGAAAGTCAGACAGACCGGCAGACTGACAGGCAGACTGACAGGCGGGTCTGTCTATTTAACGGTCAACGTATTATATGGCATGTGCTCCCAAGCTAAGTAGCCTCATCATCATTATAGCCAAACATATTATCAACAACATCATCATGATGATGATGATTGTCATCATCATCTCGTCATCATCATCTCGTCATCATCTGGTCATGATCATCGTCTTGTAGACACAGTAACATAAATAAGTAGCCAAAGCGACAGCTAGTGACAGTTGTGGTCCGTTCACTTCGATGGGGGGAAAAATAGCTAGAAAATAATAAAAGACAAGCACAGGGAAGTGGCACCTACTGTCGGTCTCCCTCTATCCCGTACCTCTATCTTTTACACTCATTTGCATTTTCAGTTTTATTATTACGTTATTTAGTTATTTATTTCCAACATGATTCAGCAATTGTCTCGCTCGTTTCCAGCCACTTCCAGTCACTTCCATCCTCTTTTAGCTTTTCAGCTTTCGGCTGATTTCATAAATCTTCTACCGGTTACCAAACCATTGTCATTGGCTTCTAAAGCGTGAGAAATTTCAGCTTCTTAACTGTTATACTCGCACATTTGACTACATTTGCCTAAATTAGCCATGGACTAAACTAAAGACCGAAGACTGAGATCTGAAGACTGAAGACTAAAGACTACAATGCAAAAATATGTTCAAGTCATGGTTTATTGAAATATTTTGTTGCTAATTTGATGTTAAGTAGAGTGTAACTAGGCCTAACCCATTACATGCTAAACGCTTTCCCGTGTTTTGTTGCGACTGTACCGTACTACACTGTGCTGTGCTTTGGCATAAGTGTTATACAACAGCTGAAATTGGTGTAAAAGTATTTCACTATTTTGCCGCATATTGCACAGATTTATAACGTTTAATATTACAAATTGTTTAACAAGTGTTATACAATAGAGAGCTATCAAATTGCAAGCAAATTTTTGAGCTCACAAGCTTAGCAAACTGTTATACACGACAGAAACTGTTTACTCTTTAGCATATACTATAAACTCTTTAATGATCTAGGAAATCTTTTAGCTAATTTCTATTTAGGATCACCTTTACTTGAAAAATATTTTTTGTAAAACTGTTATATTACTTAAAGAAACGTATTTTCTAGAAATATCTCTCAAAATTTGATTCGAAATTGAAGCCTTGTATACAATGTGTATGCGGGCTTGGAAATTTGTAAGTTTGGTTCTTAAAAAGTGTCTGGTTATAAAACTGTTATACTGTAACATCTATGTAATATCCATTAAAAACTAGCAACTGTTAAATAAGTTGTTCATCAAAGACATTTCTATATACAAAGCAAAAGTGTGCTGTTTAAGAACACTTTGGCTTAAGCTTTAAACTGTTATATAAGAGCTATACGCCAATTATATTACTGTTGGCTCAAGACCTTTTGAATGCTAAGCCAAATTTCGTTATACTACAGGTTTCAGAGCAATTTTACCCACAGTTTTCTACTGTTATACATGTGTTATACATTGACATTTGTGAAATTGAAGTTTATATATAAAAAAAACTAATGGAAAACTTTAGAAAAGTGTTATACTCTTGTATATTATTGTTTACAATCTTTACTTCTCCACGAATGCATAAAATATCTATAATGCATTATGGTGAACAGCTTCCAATCTGCGCTATTATATATAAAACTGTTATACAATATAGATTCGTCTTACAACTAACTAATTCTGCAGGCTTTATTTTTAAATCAATACATAAATCGTGTATTTTTGGCATTTGTATTGTTATATAACTGTTATATTGTTAGGGAAATAGAGTTAATAAATCGCCATAAACTGTTATATGGGCATTATTTCCATCATCATGCATTCAAATAGCCAGAAAAACGGTTAAACATTGTCTAAATTTTCAAATTTTTTGCACAACAAAGTGTTATACAACACTGTTTATGGCCTTTTGCACACACTGAACGACCTACAAAGAGCAGACATCACCTGATTTCCTTTTCCGACAAGGTATTCCGATGTGGGTGAAAGGCAACGCTCGACAGCACATGACAAAATTTCTAATGGTTTAACTATTTCGCATATTTGGCTACAAAATAAAAAGAGCTAGACTAACCGCTAGACAGTCGAACCTTTCTAACAATAACTTAACATGGCTTTAATGCGAATGCCTATGATAATGTTAATAATAATGTTAATGTTAATGATAATGATAATTGTTATGATCATGCCGGGAGACGAAAATATGACTGTGTTATAAACTGCAGTTAGCTGGTGTTAAAGACGTCTAAACATTTAACCGTTGCAGAGATGGGAATGAAGGAGAGACGGGTAGATGGGCAGACGGGTAAACAGACGGGTAGACGGGTAGGCGGAAAGACAGGTTAGACAGAAGCAGACCTTGCACCAATGTGAGATCTCTTTTGGGTGCTGTTGTTGTTGGGTAACATTCATTCATGGAAAATCCATTCACATACTCACACATACACCCATACACACACACACACACACACACACACACACACACACACACACACACACACATCCATACACACACACACACACACACATCCATCCATACACACACTCACACATGTCATACCAAGCTCAAATCCGACTCAAATCTCAAAAACCCAGCCCCAACTCACCTGCTCTTTGCCTCCCCCCGCTGCGCCGTTGTGGGTGGGGACTTAAGCACAGCTAAACAGTTAAGATCTCTTCAAATTATCAAAAGAAAAAGAAAAAAAAAGAAAGAAAATAAAACCCGTTGGCCAGCACTTTAATAGTTTGCATTAAGGCCGACTATTAACGTCGTCATGTCCACGCCAACGTTTAGAGACACTTTCCCAGCCGGGCTTTATGATGTGTCTGCCCGGTGATTGTCTATGGCCATCTTAACTGGCCGACTGGGTGGCTTGGCTAATGGCCCAAACACTGGCCAAAATTAAATGGTTTCACTTTTCTTCTACTTTTGGCTTAGATTAGCCGCGTTTAAGCCAAGCTTAAAGAGCTGATGGCCATTTTCGATAGACTGGGCAACATTTTATACGTAGAGCCAAAAACTAACTGAAGTTTTCTTGTAGATCGCAAGGGGGCACCTAGTTAGGGGCAAGATGAAAATGATAATGGAAAATATTTGGCTACATTTAGCCAAGAGGGTCTTACATGTGTTTATTAACCAGCTCCGCCTGACAATTTCCCATAGTATATATCATAGACAAACTATTTTGAGGCAGAAAACCTTACCATTTTTAAGCTGAATTGGTAAAAAGTTGGAGACAAATGGATAGACTTCATATTGCCAGGCCCAAATTTTTACTTAAGAACCCCCTAAAAGTATTTTCCAGAAATAAACTGATTGAGAACACTCCTAAAAACCCTCCAATTAGGCAATTTTGAAAGAGCTTACCAGAAATCCAAGAAAATTTACAAGTTAATTTCAAGCGGTAAAGCGGTAGAATTCATTCCCATTTCTCACCCAAGATATAGAAGTAACTCTCAGCTACACATTTTCTTAAAACTTTCCATAAGCTTACCAAAAATCCAAGAAAATTTACAATGAATGAAGTTTATATAAGTAAATTAGCATTATTTAAGGAGCATTTCAGCGAAGGAAGCAGAAATAAAGACAAATAGTCCTTCAGGCTGTGACCCTGGTTATGGCTATATGGTAATAATTATTTAATAAAGCTTATTGCGCCCGTCACACATTTTCAAAGACTGCGGAAACCCTAGGTTCCATTTATTACTATATTACTAGACTAATGAAAGATATTACCATTATTACCATCATGTATAAGGCCTTATTTTCTTATATATTAGGAGTTGGAATTAGCTTTAAAGTTTTCGAACTTGCTGCAAAATAACTTTTTCATGTCTATCCGAATATTGCGGTTGTATTTCTTGCTTTAAGAATATTAGCTTTATTCTAGAGGATATGCCTTATATCTTAAAATCTGCCATCCTGATCTGATACTTTGTTTCAAAATATATCACTTACGAGTTTGTTTTGTGAATGATCTTAATGCTTGTGATAATATAAACTCAAAGAGTTCAAGCGATTTGGTTAATACGAAAGACGTGGTTTTTGCCAGACAACGCCAGACGATACTTATCAATAATGACTCACCCCTAGCTCGGGTGCACTTGAGATTTCTTATACAATCACCATATATTTTATATATCTGACGTCTATTGATTATCAGCCCTTTTTCTTGAGAACATATACTTTGAGATAGATAAATGAGTTATTGCAAAAATGAAAAGTTAGAAAAACCTATTCTATGATAATATATAGTATGTCTTAAAATGGCAAATACTTTTTGAGTCTTTGGATCTTTCAATGAGATGTCGACTTAAAACTTTTGAAATTAGTCAACAAAAAATGGTTTACTTTTTCCCCAAGTCAATTCCAGTTGACAAATATTATTTTTTCTAAAGTTCGTTTTTTTGTAGTTTTACAGCAAAAACCACTTTTGGGCAAAAACTTAAAGTAAAAATTTCTCAAAAGTTTTAGAAAACGAACCCAAAAACATCACATGACTGTCACAGTTTGGGCTGAGTCAATGCAAATGTTTTGCTGTTGGACTGGCTTTATTGATCTACTGACATATATACATATATCTATATATCGATATATAAGCTTAGTTAAGATCTTTTTTTTTTTGGGTTTTTGGTTTGGCCAACTTTCAGGGTTTCGGAGCTGCTGTTTGCTTAGCTTCTTTCCTGTTTATCTAAGCGAACAAAGCAACTCAATTAATTTTCAGTTGGAGTCGAGTTGGAGTTGGAGTTGTTGTTGTGGTTGTATCTGTAGTATCTGTTGTATCTGTCTATATCTGAAACCGACAAATGTTTCGCAAATATTTGCCATTGTTTTGTTTGGTGTTTTGTGTTTTTCATTTTCATTTTGCAGCAACATTTTTCAATCAAGAAGAAGGCAACGTTTTAATTACGCGAGACAAACAAGAAGCGATCCAAAACATGGCAATTACCTATCCAAGCGACGTCTATGTCTACCACTAAAACACCAGAAGGCGAAGAAGAAGAATCAGCAGAAGAAGCAGCAGAAGAGGCAGCAGAAGAAGCAGCAGCAGCTGCAGAAGAAGAAGACTGCTCTATCTGCAAGTCTGTCTTTGGCGCAGTATCTTTATATCTATATCTATATCTATACTTGTATCTGTATCTTTTACGTGCTTCATGTAGCGTGGCAGCTGTGGCTGCAAAAAAACCCCCAACTCGGAAAAAAGCAAAAGATACAAGGCGCTTCAAGTTCACAAAACCCAACGTGTCAGACACGAAGAAAGACACGCAATGCATTACAATCCATGGCAATGCCGCTCAGTTGCAGATACAAATGTATCTAGCTGCACGCCAATACCCTGCAAAGTGCAATTGATCGCAAAAGAATGGTTTGCTTTTGTCGCTTTGGGTATGGGAGAAACGAAATTGTGTAGCTTTTTCAAGCTGCTTGGGACCCTGAAAGTCTATTTTTCTATCTATGGTATCTATCTATCTATCTTTTCTATATACATTTGACTCTTCTCCAAAACCGACTTCTTTAGATATTTAGGCTTCTGACTGTGATATTTGGATACATTATGATCTAACGATTCGTCCAAAATCAAAATAAATCAAAGTTTTCTTGTGTACATTATATGTTTATTTCAAATAGACTATATAATCTGAAAATTCTCCTGGGGATTGTTAATGGGTTGCAAAATGTAATCGATTTTAAAAAGATCTGTTTTCTTTGGGATGCATGGACATATATTGAAATGCGTTTTAAAATTGATGAGCACAATTGATTTGGAAATCAAAATTGATTTCAAGAGGTTTGATATTGATAAGATTAAAAAGTCCTGTTTACTTTGGTAAAAGTTCAAAACAAATGTGGGATCTTAAAGTCTTATCAGAGTGACTCAAAAATTACGAAGGAGAAGAATTGTATGTTTTCATAATATAATACAATAATATTCCTGTCTGATTCTTGACATATTCGATCTTTCCAGTAAAAGAAAAGGATAATATTTCTTTCAATTTCATTAAACAGAAATGTGGCATTGTAATCGGCCTAACACCTATTTGTTATGTTTTTAGAAATAAAACCGATCATATATTTAAAATTGAGATCATTCACGAGAATCTCTTGAGTCTCTCGAGTTAGGTTCTAAAGAATTTTATTCTGAGAGACAAATTATAACAATAATACTCGAAATTAGCAAATTTTTGGATTTTTCCTTTTTTGAAGATTCCTTCCGATTCGATGGAGCAAGCATCGACTGTGCCTTAGAGTTGGCTTTTCTTCTAAGTATAATCTTACTCCAACTATTTCAAGCTATTTTGTTGAAATTTTACAAACTTAGCGCCCCGTTAAATTTCAAAAGGATCGGAGCATTATATCATATAGCTGCCAATTAGGTCCATGTTTGATAATAGATTAGATTAGATTCTTTATTATCTATCGCTCCTTAAAGTCACTGCTGAAGTCGCTGAAATCTCGAACCAAATCTCACAGCGTTTTCTAACTGCAGCTTAGTCTTGGAGCACTTTCTATAGGGTATTAACGCGTCGAGCATACAAGTCTAAGCCCTGCTTACATGGTGAAGCTACTTTTTTTCAGTTGTTGTTGTAGTTGTTGCAGTTGTTGTTGTATTTGTGGTTACTGCCCAGTTGTTCTCAGACGCTTGGACCGCCTGCATGTCAATGGCCCAGGGCAACGAAACAGCTGCTTTCATTTGTTGTTTTTGTTGTTGTCACCACAATTGTTGTTGTTGTTGTTGTTGTTGTTACACTTACTTGTTGCACTTGGGTCTGTTACACATGACATAATGTGAACGACGTTTTTGTTTTTTTCCCGCTCGGTGTCTGCGCCTACCAAATGCCGAGCACGTTTTCTGGGTTGATACACGGCCTCAGCGGGCATTGGCATGCGTTGCGTTAGCCCCCGTTCCCCCTGGCCCTCTACCTCCCCGACGGCCCCTAGGGAGTACAAGAGCAAATTAGCATTGTATGACATAATTCGACTTGAAATTCATCGTAATGTTAGCCCAAAGCATCTTAAACAGATATTTGTCAGTCATTTTTGTCACATACCAAAAATTGAAACTGTTATACAACAGCATAGCTAAGAGATTTGCATTGAATTCGACACCAAAATTATTGTTAGCACCCAACAAATGTGTTTTTCGAGCACTTTGGGAAACTGTTATACAACTGTTATACTGATATTATGGGTAAGGAAACTATGACAAATTTAAAAACATACCAATGGTATACTTAGAGAGTTTTTTTGAAACTGTTATACAACTGTTATATAGCTCAAAAGTGTTCGTAGCGCCTTGACTAGCCTAAGATCGGTTCTAGAAGCATTTTAGGATTTTTTCCTACCAGTGTGCTGTTATACAACTATTATACTGTTAATATAACAGCATGAAAACTACGTCAAATGCATAAACATACCAACAACACATTCTTAGAGCATTTTTAAAACTGTTATACAGCACAAATTGTGTGTTGAGCCTTAATATGCCAATGATGTGTTATAGAAGTATTTTCGAAATTGTTCTATCACTGTTATAATACAATTGTGCTGTTATACAACTGTTATACGTTTACTAACAGCATAAAAACCATGTCAAATGTGTAAAGCCTTCAGCTGCGTCTTTATGGATCATTTTTGACACTCTTATACTACTGTTATATTGATATTATCGGCATAAAAACTGTGTCAAATATCTAAAATGGCCAACTGTATGTTTATAGCATTTTTTGAAACTGTTATATAAATAGCACACATATTTGTCTGAAGTGCTTTATCACTGTTATATTACAATAATGCAGCTGCTGTCTGTATAACACTCATGTAAAGTGTTTAAAATACCAACTTGCATTATCGCAAGTGTCATACAACTGTTATATGGCTGTTATCAGCAGATGCGCTTAAAAATGCTAAGGGTGTGTTTCAGTATCATCAGCAAAACTGTCGTACAACTGTTATACTACTGATAGCAGGTATGAAAACTTTGTAAAATAACTAAAAATACCAATTGCATGTTTTAGAGCATTTTTTTGAACTGTCATACAACTGTTATACTGCCGCCAACTGTCAACCATAAGGCTGTGGGTATTTATAAACTGTGCAGCTGTGCTTTTGACTAAAATAGGTCTAGATGCCAAGTGTTATACACAAAACAACGAAACTACCAGAGGCCATACATACAAGCTGTTATATATTGAAACAATAAGTATAACACTTAAGCACTTAAGTTGCATCAATTTGGCTAAAGGCACTTTGAATTGCAAACAATTCAAACTGTCAAACTGTTATACGACAACACACCTCTGAGCGCTGAGTGGAAAAATTCGCAAATCGCCTCTGGGCGGGGCAGTTAAACAGCTGACGATGACCTAAGCCAAGATCAATTAACTCCAATGGGCCAATGGGCCGATGGGCAAACCCAATGGGCAAACACTTTTAGCCCCGAAAGCTAAATTTGATTTGATTTAATTTGGCTTTGATTTTGGCTCTGATTTGGCCAGGTCACGCAGCCAGTTGGCCAACAAATGACCCAATCGATGGCATTTTTATCAGCGCTTTTCGCTGCGATTTTCAGCCGTTTTCAGCCACTCGCCTTTTAGCCATTTCCCATTTGCCATTTGCCACTTATCGCCAATTCATTTGAGCAAACAAACAGACGACGACGACGGCGACGCCAACTCCCCGACCCAATTGCGTAGTTCCCTCCAAAAGCTCCGATAAGCCCAGACACAGTTATAGCCAAATATTGATTTGCTGGCGACTAACTGAAATATTGTTGACATTGGCTGAAATTTCGGTGAACTGTTCAACTGCGGAATCTCTATATTTATCTCTATATATGTCCAACCTATATGTGGCTGGCTCACATATCAGCTAACTGTATAATTTATGTGTTCTTTTAGCAAAGCTTTTACCATAATTATATATAGATAGTTGTGGGATTTCGGGAATATGATACTTTGTACACTAACGAACAGAAATTTGAAGAACATTCAGTTGTTTTTCGCAATTTGAATTTTGGATGTGGACCGATTTTGATTCAAAAACCTTGAACAAACTGGTATAACAAGTCAAAATCGGTGCAGCTTTGACCAAGTTATGAGAATTTGAAATTTGCCCTTATATGAAATTTTTCACTTTACTTGTTAAATTTTTGGTCGATTTCAGGCCGATTTTTGGGTGAAAAATGAAAGTCATCTGCCGAAGTTTTAAAATAGTTTTCTATGCCAATTTCGACGCCAGGAATGGAAAAAAGTTAAAATTTTGAGTTTTTAGGTTTCAAAATTTTTTCGAAACCAAGGGGGGACCCTTACCTCAAAATCAAAAAAAATTTAAAAAAAATTTTTTTCACGAAATTAATAAAATTTGAATAAGGAACGAATTAAAATTCAAAATCATAAACAAAATGGTATAACAAGTCAAAATCGGTCAAGCTTTGGCTAAGTTATGAGAATTTGATATCGGATTGTGAAATTGGCCTGATTGTGGCCGGATTGTGAAATTGGCCTGGACGAAAGATCTTCGTGAAGCTACTGTGACCAATGAAAACTAATATATGAAATTCGATTTTCATAATTTGATTAAAATAATTTTGAAAATTTGACTTAAATAGCTCTTTCCACAAAATTTTTCACGCTCAAAAGCCAGATTTTCCCCCAAACATGTGCACAATTTGTCAGGGACCCAAAGGCAAACAGCTGCCTGCAAAGTTTATTATTATATTATTACTTTTCTTATCTTTATCTGTATCTTTGGCTCAATCTTCAGCTACAAAAGTTATATACACTTTCAGTCATGCCAGAGCAATTTGTCAGTTTTGAAAGAATTTCGCCCCGTTCGAGACGTGACTTTTTCTTGTGCCAGTTTTATTTATTTCTTTTGATTTTCAGCTTTTTTTTGGGCCAACCCATGGCAAATCGGCAATTGGCAAGCGAGTGCAGGCAATCAGAGATCAGAGATCCGAAAACTGAAATCTGAAATTCTTTGTGCATTAAGTCCCCCCTCGAGCCGGTAGCCGCTTGCCGACAAACACATCATCAGCTGAGATCGAGTCATAATGTGGCGTCATAATTGACACATGCATCAAAGTGCATCCGTCTCAAATTTCGATCTGCTGTTGATTGCATATTAAAGACGCCAAGACTTAAGATTGAAGATTAAAGATCGAAGTTTGAAGAGCGAAGATTGAGGATTGAAGATTGGTTGATTGTAAATCGTTGCATGAGAATAGATCACGATTCGTACAATAACTGGGTCGTGTATTGACTATCTATGACTACTGCCTGCAACTGTCTGTCTGTCCACCCGTCTGTCCGTCCGTATGTCCGTCTGTCTGTTCGTTGAGTTGGTGAAAGAAATGCTCGAGGAGGTGTTGATTTCAACCAGTTATTTAGCCAACACGAGTGAGAGTCGACTCGAGTCGAGTTGAGTCGAGTTAATCGATAAAAGAAAAGGAATACTAATGATAGTTAAACTAGCCAATGCTCTAGAAACCCCTTGCTAATAGCTCCACTAATAATATTGCTAATAACTGCAATGACATCCATCGATTTAAATCGTAGCGAATTATTAAAATTTTCACAGAAAAAAACATGACAAACATTAATCAAAAAATTTGACATTGAAATTGGGAAAGAAAATTGAAATTATGATGTGTCGAAAGAGTTTCTTGGATCGTTTGGAGGTGTCAGATCTGTTGGGAGAGGTGGGCTTACTGACAAAGAGACATACAGGCCGAAGCAAAGATAGGAATACAGACAGGCATACATCCAGAAGATGATAGCACAGTGAGTTATTCAGAAAAGAAGGAGAGACTAAGGTGAAGATACTAAAAGGTACAACTAAGAAGGACAAACTCAGAAGAATAGACTGGGAAGGACAGAGAGAAAGGCAGAGCTATGGAAATTGATTGACAGATAGATTGATTAAAAGGCTGATAGAATTATAGAGAGACGGACAGACTCACCGATGGAAATACAAACGAAAGACTGGCAGTATTCGTTGAATAGATGGATGGCAGATGGCAGCAGACACACAGATAGACAGGCTGGCATGTGGATGTACTGAAGAATCAGAGGGTCATACAGAGATAGACGCACAGAGAGACTGATGATAGACAGACAAACAGATAGACAGACAGAATAAGTGGTAAAACAACAGATGGGCAGGCAGTGGTATGGTAAGATAAAGGGACTACTTTCAGGAAGTATTGAATAAGGGATAGGTCAAAAGAAGAGAAAGCTGGAAGAACGCAAAGACAGACTAATAGAAAGATAACGAAAGGGCGAAAACATAAGGAATGGCAGATGTACAGGCAGAGAGGTAAGCCTTAAGAGAAAGATCATGAAAACGATATTTTATACTTATGTATCTATACCATAATGCCATTATACCATTATATCTTGTATAAACAAATCCAATAAGATCAAATTGAACTTCATTTTGGGATCATTATTATGTCATCTCTAAGTTGTATGAAGAGTTGTGTTGATCAAGAAACCACAAAGCTCATACAAACAGATCAACAGTTCAATTACCCAGATTTGCATTAAAAGTTTTTCGACACTTCGAAGATCTGTCAAAAATGACCGCAAATGAGACACCAACCATAAGTTTTTTTTGGCATCTTTTAGAAGTTCTTTGAGTGAAAATTTCAATCAACTCGGAAAGATGTTGCAAATAATGGAAAAAGAAAAGCAATAAAAATACTAGAATGGGGTGTGGAGCCAGTTTGAGGAGGCGGTGCCAATAGAGCTGGGTCAACAGCTGATGGCGAAACAGTTAAAATCAACAACTGAAACAACTGTAATCCATAGATCAGTGTGACATCCCCCCCAATAGAGACTACACCTAACCCAACTCTTCTGTCTCTTCTCCCACCGGGGAAATTATTGGCTTGGCATCCTTTTCACAGCATTTGCACTCGTTTTATCATTAGCATTGGCATTATCATTAGCATTATCATTATTATTGTTGTTGACCCAAATGCCTCGCAGGCCAAAAACTGGGTACACGCCCCTTTTTTCCATTGTGGCGCTACTTCTTCTTCAGCCGCTTGCATATCAATTTGTAAATTTTTCCCTCTCTTTTTTTGCACGCTTCGATTGCAGATGAAAAACATAAATGAAAACAATAAAAAATGGAAAACTTATTGCCCAATGGGTATTACGATATATTTAATACTCTTTTCGATAGATGTAAGGAGGTTCTAGGTTTTGAATGTTATCGATAGTTGCGCAGATCTAGTGGAAAGTTGTTGAAGTCTGCTGTAATTCTATATATATGGGATTGGCATATTTAACTGAACTCTCATTGTTAGTGTTATCGATAGTTTCATGCTACTATCGATGTACGAAAATGCTGGTACATTTTTGAGCACTTTCATATTAGGTAAAACAATCGAAAACACTATTATATAGACAATGTTCATAACCGATATGGCATTAGATCTGCAATAATATCAATATATTGACACTCAGAAAAACTTGACAGTAGATTTACAAATCCCTAGCTTAAGGCGTTCGACCTTTAATAATATCGATAAATAGGCAATTATAGTATCTTGGCACTAAATTTGCTTATCTATCGATAATGATATCGATATAGCTACACTTATAAAAACTTGTGATTTGACGAATAACGATATATCGTATAAAAACGCTTAAAACGATACACGAGTTGCAATTTGGCTTATGAAGTACATTGCACATTTTTCTACTATCGATAACTCTGCTGCAGCAATCGACCGATCTACATTATGCTAATTTCATAGTATGCCATTTGTTAGGGTATTAAAAACGTTAAATGAATTGCCCCAAATACGTGTGCAATGTTGTTTGCTGTTGTTGTTGCTGTAGCATCATTATCATTATTATCATTAGCATTATCATTATCATTAACATCAGCTTGCTGATCATGAGCAGAGCACAACAACAAACACCACAACAACAACAAGAGCAGATCATGCTAATGCCTGGGCTTTGGGCTGGGTTCAGTCGCCTGGAAACGATAGCACAGGCAGCGCGCTGCCAACGCTGACGTCAACGTCAACGCCGACCAGTGTTGCCATAATGGTTTTCGCAAAACCCAAAAAACCAATAAAAAAGCTAAAAAACAACCATTTTTCCTGCAATCGCAATTCTAAAAACTCCAAATTTAGTGGGAAAAACGCTAAAACGGCAACACTGGTTGTAAGAATTCATATCGATATATTATCGATAATTCATTAGTATTGTCCCGTGCCTAAAAAAGTTTCACTTCAAATATAATTTGATACATAAAAAAAAGCTAAAAAAACGCTAATTTGATTTAAAATAAAGCTAAATTAGCGTCTTCCCGCTGTTCAACAATGTTTCCCGCAATCGCATTTCAGCAAAACCCCAAATTTAGTGGGAAAAACGCTAAAACGTCAACGCCGACGCCGACGTCAAAGCTGCTGCGCTGCCTTTAGCTATTTTGTTTTGTTTTCGGTTTTCTATTGTTGTTGTTGTTGCTAGAAGTAGAGCAGGCTGCGAGAGCACAAGCACGTGAGAGAGAGAGAGAGAGAGAGAGAGCGGGAGTTAGCTTACAATTAGAATGCCATTAGAGCGAGGCGCGCAGATGCTGGCTGAAACGGTTGAGGGAGAGCGCGTGTTGCGGTGAGAGCGTAACAGAGTCAAGTCACGGTCACGTTTCTCATCACGTTCTCTGCTTTTGTTGCTTTTGCTGCTGATTTTCTTGCTGATCTTTCAGCACATTTGGCATGCCAGAGCAACTGTTATTGTTGTTGTTGTTGTTGTTGTTGTTGCTTTTGACCCCAGCAACATGCAAATGAGTTCAGTTTGGGCCAGCAATTGTTGTTGTTGCTGTCTTTGGCAATTGCCGTTATTGCAACAACAACAAAAGTTGCGGTTAATTTTGAAAAGGGGCGCAGCGGCAACAGCTGTCAGTCGGCGGCGGACGGCAGCTGCCAATGCACTTTCTTAGCTGCATGTTGCTGGCAACAAGTTGCTAACCGCTAATGTTGTTGCTGTCACTGTTGTTGCTGGCGCTATAAAACTTCCGTTTTGTACAACATTTTGATATCTCGTTTTTTTTTTAGCCGTTTGCGGCTAGTGAAAACGACAGTTTGGCGGGTTTTTTGTTGTTGTTGTTTAACGCACAATTGAGTGAAAATCTGCATCGAATTGCGCAAAAATTTGATGAGCTTCGAAGGCGGCACAACGACAACAACAACCACAACAACAACTGCAAAATATAAGCAAATTGCATTCAACTGAGTTGTCCCCCCCAACCCTCCGTCTGCCTATCCGCCTGTCCGCCTTTCCGCCTGACGGTGACTCTTGACTGCTTAACGACTGCCACTTTCTAATGCGACACAACAACACCAACAACTGCAACACCAACAACTGCAACATTAGCTACAACAATGCGGAAGCAACAGTCCAACGCACCCACACGTACCTCCCACACACCCCCCCCCCCCCCACTCCCTGCCAAAAGACAGCTGCAACAGCCCAAGACCCCAAGACCCCGGAGGCCCAGTCCCGACCCGACTGACTTGTGCCCAGAACTAACTGACCCCAAAAGTGTTGACAACAAAATCTTTTAACACTTTCAAAAGTCAGCGGAAAAGTTGTGTCGACCAGCACAAAAAAAGGCTAGTTTTAGCCAAGAAAATAGCTAACTTATGTTAAGAGCATTAACTTTAAAACAGCTAAGAAACAGCTAAAAATTAGTTGAATCTTTTAACTCTTTCAAAAGTCAAATGTGTGTTGACAATCACAAAAAAAGGCCAGTTTTAGCTAAGAAAATAGTCAACTAACATTAAAACAGCAATGGAATCGTTCTGAAATTTTCAGGAATGGTTTATGACATTGTCATGAATACATATTATGGAATTCGAACCATTTCGATAAGGATTGTAGAAATTATAAGCACTTATCTTATTTGGGGGAACCAAATTAGGATGGAAAAAAATGTTGGATGCCACTTTCTATATAGTAACTTTGGATACCCACATACCAAATTTGATGACTCTAGCATAAAAATTGCGACTGTTGTATACATTTCGTTACTTTCTGGGAAAATCCAGGGATGTATCAAGAAATTCCCTTCTGCAGTTTCTAATCATGACCCTATTTACCGAATTTGGTGACGATTGCTTTAGAGAATATATATACATTATGGGGTCTGCCACGCCTATTTCTGCCTCTTACATACATTCCAACAAAACTCTTATACCCTTCTTCCAATTTTTTTAAATGGGATCAGGGTATAAAAAATGCAAAAATTTCAAAAAGTCAAAAAAAGCTAAATCTTGAATAGTCAAAATTAAGAAGAAACATCAACTTAAAAATGCAGCGAAAATATATAGCTTAACATTTTTGTAGCTAAAATCAAGAAGAAGCATTCACTATAAATCGCTAAATTTTTTGATCTAAAAAACCTGACAAAAATAGCTACAAAAGTTAGTCTATTTTGGCAAAGAGTAAGAAAAAAGCTAAATTTTTAGTAGCCAAAATTAGCAAGCTCCATTAAAATTTAATAGCCAAATGTAAAAAGGTTAAACTTTTTATAGCCAAAATCAATAAGAATTATACACCCTACCTTAAATACGAAAAAGTAACCAAAAAAGCTAAAAGCTAAATTTTTAGTAGCCGAAAACATAAGCAAAATTCAGCAAATTTTACAAAAAAAAAAAACTTAACTTATTGTTAAGTTGAAGTTAAAAAGGCTAAAAATAATATCTAGAAAGCTGATTTTTCAAAACAGTGTCAAGAAAAAGTCTTTTACAAGCCAGAAACCTCTAAGTTTGAAGTTAAATAAAGTACAAAATGAAGCTTTTTTGGCTGGTTGTTTGATAAAAGCTTTGGATTTGCCAATAAAAGGATAAAATCCCCCAAACACTAAGATCGACGGAAGTTTGAGGTTTGATTTTCAGCAATAAAAGCAAAATAAGGCCAAATCAAACTTCTGTTCAATTTATCCTAAAAGAGAAGCTAACACTGCCAACACTTCTCTCCAGCCAATAACTTCGCCTTTTCCTATGCTATTCTAACCTCAACCACTTCTACTTCTTCTTCTTCTTCTTGTTGCACGCTTTAAACATCTTCGAGGCATTCTTTTGTCTCTTGTCACCGGCTTTGCCAGGGGGAGGAAACATTTAGCTAGCAAATTGCCGCTAATCGGTACAAAATGCAGGAAAGAATTTCAGTCAAACGTCTCCGATGATTTTTAAATGTTTTTTTTGCCGTGTCCAATGCAATTGTCACTTGGCTAACTGTTTGAGCCGCAATGAGACTGGCCGAAAGCTTTGAGGCTTGTGAAAGCTTCGAGCTTTAAGTACATTTTTGCAAGTTGTAACATTATCTTAATGAAAGCTACAAACATAACAAAGCTTAGGAGAGCCTCTAGCTTAAAGCTACGTCGGAAGTACTTAAACATAGCTTTGGTGCACTTTCGAGAGCTTTAAACACCTGAAAGCTTTGTGGATACTTCGGTTTGCTGAATCCATCTACTATAAAAAGCGAAAAGCATTTAAATTTAAAACATCAGCTTCAACACTGTTTTCGATAAGTTTTTTAGCTAACCGAAAGCTTTTAGATACTTAAGAAGCTCCTCTTGAAAGCAAAGCTTATCTCACTCCGCAAATTGCCTGAAAACTTTGAATGTTTTTTTGTTTAAAGTCTAAATTTGCTCATATAATTTACTTAAGAAGCTTAATACAGCCTCAAATCATATTTAAATGCGCTTTGAAAGCTTCTGAAAGCTCTAAGTGCGTTGTTGACTGTCATTACCTAAGCTCGGTTTATTTCGTCACAATTCGAAAACCGCATATTATGTTGAGGTTTGGATCAATCCAGTCTTTGCATTAGTTCAGTTACTTAGCCTTGTTTCCCCTCCACTGGTCGCCAGCCGCCAGCCGCCCCCATCTTCCGCACACGCAGACGGCCAGCCGTCAGATTGAATTACAGTCAACCCAGTCAATCGCATATGCCAAAAGCTTCCCATTTTCATTTTCATTTTCATTTATTTCCATTTGATCGTTTTTTCTCTGTTTTTTCGCCCAACATGCGATGTCATAACATTGAGGTCGCCTTTTGTTATACCTTTTTGATCCATAAATATGCGACAACAACAACAACAGTAATATATCTCTTGTTTTTTATGATTTTTTTTACTTTCAAACACTTTTACTCTCGATTGTTTTGGTTTGTATTGTCAACTCTTTTTGCATATTTCCGAACCATTTTGCCCGTGTTGAACCTTGCACAACAATGGAAGAATTGTCACCGACCCCGCCCCAACCCATCCTCCTAGTCTAGCAAACCCTATAAATTGGCTTTTATCACCCGCTACTCTATCTAAAAACTATCTGTCCTGTCAGTCCTGACTGGCTGACAGGTGGAAAATATGGTACTGCTCTTGATCTAAGAGCTTACCTTTCCAATCTTTTGCATATTTTTCAAGGAACGAAGATATATACTCGAATACTTGAAGATACATAATATAACATAGCTATATAAGTCGATTTAAATGTATCTGAGGATCTCAAGAGCAAGCAATCATGTGAAAGATATAGATATATTATATCCCTGCAGTCTATAGCTGTCAGATTCCCTGTTTCCAGACATGCAATGCAGTTAAATCGCTGTTGATAGGCTAATTACTGCAATCTTTAGTTAATAACATTGGTGTTTCTTAACCTATTATTCTGAAATTTTCAGTATAGCTTTATGACATAGTCGTAAATAAATAATTCTAAAATTAACATAATATATTAAAAAAAATGCATAAGTTATGGAATTTTTAAAAAAAATTGGTTATCATATTAGGATGAAAAAAATATTGATGCCAATATCTGTATAGGGTTTGGGCGCACTTACATACTAAGTTTCAAGATTCTAGCACAATAATTGGGACTCTTCTAACATATTTTTTTACTTTCCCGGTGAAGAGTGAGGGTGTATCGAAATTTTGCTGCAGTTTATAGGCAGAACCATATATTATTATTATGTGGCCATAACAACGCTATCTAGTCAAAGCCTGAAGCACTATGTGTCTCTATTTGTGTTTCCTTCACTGAAGTACTTGTTTTACGTGGGTGGATTTCAAATCCTACGCCACAACCTAGTTTTTCTAGGAGAGTTATGTTTATCGACATGTGTGGGACTCGAACCTTGCACCTCTTGTTTGGCGGAACAGTGTGCTATACACTGGTCCTCCGAGGCCCCAAGAAGGACAGAACCAAATGTACCAATTTAATGAATTTCATATGCTAACCATATACAGTGAAACCTCTCGACATTGGACACTCTTATAAGTGGACACCTCCTCTTAATGGACAAAAACTTGGGAAGGGGGGGAAAAAGCATGTAAATGAACCTCCCATTAGCGGACACCTCTCAATACTGGACAAATTTCAGGCGACCGTCGCTGTCACTGTAGAGAGGTTTCACTGTACTTTATAGGGTCTGCCACGCCTTCTTTCGCCTATAACATACGTAGAGCGCCAAAAGTTAAGTTCGTTATATGAAAAGAGTATGAAATCTTCGGTCTGCTAACATACTAGAAGCCTTTGATTGATTCCTCTTTTTTTGTTAAGGCAACACAATGCCTTTGCCCCGGCCAATGCCGGGTCGAATGTCACGCAACTTTTGTTGTTGTTTCTGGTGGTGTTTTTGTTGTTGTTTTTGTTGTTGTTGTCGATCTGCACGCATCAAAAGCCGCTGCTGCCGCCGCCGTTGCCGCCGTTGATGAGGTTCACATTACGTTCCGCTACGCCATTTAGTTGTACCCTCCGCCTCCACCCGATCTGCCCCCCACTCTGCGGTTCATAGCCACTGATCTCTACCTCTGCCCTCCGCCCTCGCTGCACTCGTCTCACCCCCTCTGCCACTTGCTTGTGGCAACATGTGTGGCTTTGTTGTTGTTTTTGTTATTTTATTGGCCCATCAACGGCTTTATTTTGGTTTTATGTTTTTTTCATTTTTCAATTTTGTAAGCTGCTTAAGAAAAACGAGGCGCTACTGCCACGCCCCCACGCCCCCACACCCCCACACCTTGTATAGCCCCTTTTATAAGCTACCGTCGGGTTTCCCTTCGATCGTGTCAAAATGCGGGTTGTAAATGCAACAACCCGACTTTGCCAGGGCAACAAACAACAACCACAACAATATTTACAGTGGGGCCTGACTGTTTGACAGCTGCGGGTGCATGCAACATTTTGCCATTATATAATGGGAGAGGAGGAGCGAAAAGTGGGGGAAGTTTTGACTAGGTCAAGGGAATCTTAGAGCTTTAAGCAATAGATTCGACTGACAGACTTTTGGGGAACACAAAAATTTGTTTCCATGGATGGCTCTGAAAGGAAAAAGCCCAAAAAGTTACCTCTAGAATGATCAGACGGACTGAGTCTTGTCCGTTTGACCTATAAAACTATCTGTCTCTATCTAGTCTCTCAGCGCTTGAGCCTAGATAGTGCAACTTGCCACAGAACCATCTTTTGTATTTCATCAGCACATATTCTTTAGACCATATTTCTCCTATTCTTCCAGCTATAATATTTAAATTTCACAAGCTCCTAATTTGGTTAATAATCTATTGTTCTACCAAATTTTATTATAATCTCTCTATAAACTCGGAAGTTATGCAACAGTTCCCATATCATTCCATATTTTCTGCTTTTTCTTTTCCAATTTGTATAGAAATTGCCGTAGGCTAAACGATCGGAACTTGGTTGAGTTTTATGGTAAATACTTATCAGGTTGAAACTTCGAAACACCAATTTACACAGAGTTTATTTTATAATTCATCTGCCCAATTACTTCATATTTGGCATATTATTCGAGGTATTCCACATAAATTTTACATGCTCTTAAGTTGATTTATAGTCTATCATTCTACCCAATTTCAAAACGATCGATCTATAAAAACGGAAGTTATCATCTGTTCTAACTTTTATAGAAATAGTCGCAGTTCGAGGAATCGAGACTATCGCTCACATGATTAACTGTTGTGCTAAGTCTAATTAAGATTGAAGCTTTGAACCACCTTGGAACAAAACCTACTTTTATAATTCGTCTGCTCATTTTCAAAATCATTTTGGCTTGTAATACCCATTTTGTTCCAGCTATGCAATTTAAATTTACCATGATCTTAGAATGGTTCATAATCTATCGTTCTACCAAATTTCAAAACGTTCGATCTATAAACACAGCATTTATGCGTCCATTCCCAAATCCATATTTTCTGCTTCTTTATTTTTAACTCTTATAGAAATTGCCAATTGCCAAATGAACGAAACTGTCACACAACAGTTTGAGTGTTGTGCTGGGTATTCATCAAGTTTGGCACATCTTGGCACAGCGGCTTCTTTTATATTTTTCTTCAAAATTGTTTTGCTTATATTTCCTACGTACCTCAAGCTATATCATTTAAATTCTACATACTCTTAAGTTGTTTCATAATATATCGTTCCACCAAATTTCATTACAATTGATCGATAAACACGAAAGTTATATACGCGTTCCTAAATAATACCATATTATTTGCTTCTTCATTTCTCACTTCTGTTAAACAGGTTGAGAAACTGTTGCACAGCTTGAAGATCATACTATGGTTCGGACAAAGAATTTCTTTATTTTAGTATTATTTTTTTCCATTCTCCCAAGTCCAACTTCGTTAAGAATGTCAAATTTCGAATCTACCCTGCATCATTCATAGGCTTAGCACCTATTTTCAAACATTCAAGCTTAGCCAACTTTTGGCACCGTTTCGCAAATGAATATATTTTCCCCCCTTATATATTTTCTGTCAACAATCGGGGTATACGAACTGCCGTTGTTTGGGTTTGTTGCATGAGTCGAACAATCGATTAACTCATCATCGGCTCCCCGAGTTGGCTTGAGTCATAAAAACCCGGAGATAATGACGGGAAAGGGCTCTATTGCACATCCAATAAATGGAGGTGCCCAAGACGAAGCACTTAATCGCTGACTAAACCGAAATGCCCCGAGTTATGCCATAAAACTGGCATAGACTTTAACTCTCCCTGTCTCTTTCTCCCCCTGAGTATTGCCATCTCTCTCTACGCACAGCAGCTGTGGCTGGCGACTGCCTTGGGTCTTGGGACTGGGGTCCGGGGTCTGGGGTCTGGGGTCTGGGGTCTGGGGTCTGGGGTCTTCGTTTCGCTTGATTATGTCGAGATATTCGATTACATGCGATATATGTGTGTAATCGGAGTACTTCCTGCTTTCCAACAGCTAACTCACTCACCCCCCTCTCTCTCTCTCTTCCGCACTTGCAGAAAATTGATCCGTTGACACGCATACAGGAGGAGATCAAGGAGGTGGTGCGACGCGAGGAGGAGTATCGCCAGCTGGCCACAGCTTTATCGCCGCCGATCAAGCTGGAAGAGGCCTTCGATGCCAGCCTGACACTCAATGGCAGTGCCCAGGCCCCGGCCAAGTCCCAGGAAGCCCAGGAAGTGGCCCAGCTGCAGGATGGCGGTCTCCTGGTCAATGCCCAGCCCGTGGCTGTGGCCAGCACCACGCTGTTGCTGCCCCTGGAGGAATCGAATACCCCCTCGCTCGCCTCGAGCGTCAACAGCAACAGCCACAAGGACGAGTCCCTTGATGAGCATCACTCCGACGACTCCGGCATTTCGGCCTCGTCCCTCAAGACCAAGAGCAACAACAGCGGCAAACCCCTGAAGCTCAGCCTGGTGACACGCCAGGAGCAGCGCTACATTGGACCCAATTGCTATAATCTGACCCCGGAGCCGCCGCAGCAGAAGCTAATGACGCGCACCATCTCCACGCCGCAGCTGCTCAACGGGCAGCAGCAGCAGCAGCGGCGTCAGTTCGCCTTCAATGGCGCCACCAAGGGGGTCATGCAACGGTTCATTGCCTCCCACGGCAAGTTGCAGCTGGGCAGCGTTACGCCCCCCTTGACACCGGCCACGCCCCTGCTGGCTGCGGCCAACAACAACAACAACAGCAACAGTCAAACCCTCAAGCTGAACACACGCAACGCCATGGCCTTTTTGGACTCGGGCAATGCCGCCGGAGCACCACAACTCAGCAACAACAACAACGGCAACACCCTGTCACAGGGTGCCATCGAACGCGACTCCGAGGGACGTCCACTGCGACGCGGCTACGTGCCCGTCGAGCAGAAGATACAACGCGAACTCCAGGATCTGAAGAGCCGCGAAACAGAGCTCAAACGTCTAAGGAAACTCAATCGACAGAATATGCTGTAGGTCGAAACCTAACCTAAGCAATCCTAACCTAACCTAACCTAACCTAACCTAACCTAACTATGCATACCTTTCAGACACCTCAGCACAGACGATGAGGCCGATGCCGACGATGATGATGACTCCGAGGTGGAGCACTGCTATGGACCTGGCAAATTGCGTAATGCACAGTCGACCATGGAGCTGGACAGAGAGAAGTATGTGCAGATTTGCTGGAAGATCCTTGAAAACTTAGAGATTCTTTAAAACTAGAACTATACCTTAATTCTGGAACTCTTTTAAACTAATAGGCACACACTTTTAGATCTAAGGATCTAATGTTTGATCTAATATGAGATCTTCGAGATTTTTGGAGAGACGAAATTTGTGAACCCTCAGCTAAATCTTAAGGTTCTTTCAGAGCTTGACCTTAATTTAGGAATTCTTTTGGTCTATGAGACATACAATCCTAGAGTATATCTCCAGATCGTGTATTAGATCTAATATTAGATCCTTGAGATGTGTGAAAAGAACAAATTTTTCAACCTTCAGCTAAATCTTCAGGTTAGACTCGGAGAGACACTTTTTGGCATCGCTCCTAAAATTTCGATTGAAAACAGTATTCGTTTTTACACATCTATATAGAGCAATTTCTAAACGAAAATCTACAATCTGAACCTAGATCATGTTATGTTTTGAGAGATATCTTTCCCAGAATTAGAGAGGACCTCGCCAGAACATAATGAACAATTTCTTGATAAAACATTGTGTTGGAATTCTTCAGAAAACATTTTCGAAACAAATTTAGAATCCTAAACTAAATCTTAAAGCATTTTCGAATCACATAATCAGAGCAATTTCTTAAAGATATGCAAATATAATGGATCTTCGGTCCAAGCACTATAGATCCAATCTATGCCATAACCCAAACTCACCACTCCCCTCACTCCTTACAGCAACGATCTGGAGCTGATCGGCCACAAGTCGTCCGGAAATCGCAGTCTCAACGTAGGCGCCATCATGACCAATGGCGGTGCTGTTGCCCTGGCTGGACACGCCCTGACCTCGAGTGGTTCCAGTTCGGGCATGCGTCCGGCCATGTCGCTGGCCGAGCTCTGTGATCTGACGCCGGAGGAGGCGCCCTCGTCGCACCGCCTGATCGCGCAGTGGGAGAGCCTCATCAAGAAGAACGCCGAGGGTCTCGAGGTGACCATTTAAGTGTCGCCCCTGAAGTCCCCAGCGGAGAAAGCACACCAAATTATTATTATTATTATTGTAATGTCCCAAGCACTAAATATCGACTCCACCACACCCCACTCCCCACACCCCACACCTGGTTCCCGCAACCTCCAACATATTTTTTTTGTGTCGATCGCATTGAGTTTGATCTACAACGAATTACTTTTAAAGGCAAATGTACTTAAAAGAGAACCACACGAAACATAATATTATAATTATAAACTAAATGTCTAAAATGTGTATTCCCGACATCTGTTGTATATAATTCCTTGCGCCTTTCCGGTGCGAGTCCTTTTCCTTCTTCCGACTTGTCTATATAATTTATTGATTGAACTATGTGAACATAACCCCAATGTACGCCTGCAAAACGTAGAATGTAGCGCTGTATGTTTAACATATATATTATATCGATCTGTATATGTACACTATAATCTAAATACATATATGTATTTGCATGAATATTATATGTACTTGCGATATGCGAAGAAAATTAATAAAATCTTAATGTAAAACGTTTACTATGATGTCTGGATTGTGTTTTTGCTAAAGCTTTGATCCAGGAAATCTGAGAATTTCCAAAATGCTGATATTGACGGCTATACGACAAGAGAATAGAGCAGACCTTTGGGCGAACATAATATGATATCAGTTGGAAACGTTCCTACACTTTCCTATACTCAGTTTCGACGAAGATATCGGATAGACTATTTCAATTGTAGGTTCTATATATGGTATATTATTTCCCAGTTTCTGAACATAAGAACATAATAGATTTCTGCAGTTTCGGGTCAAAACCTGAAGCTCTATTTTCCTTTATTTGTGCTTCCTTCACCGAAGAACATTTTCATGTGGGTGGATCTCAAATCCTACGCTACAACCTAGTTTTTCTAGGAGGGTCATGCCTAAAGGCGTGAGCGAGACTCGAACCTCGCACCTCTTGTTTGGCGGGACAGTGCCGCTATCCACCGGACCACCGAGTTCTGATATTATCCCTCTGAATAAGAATTTTTCTAATAGCTTTCTTGGTATTGATTCTGATAGACCCCCAAAAGTACCAGTTGAAGCAATTAATAGATCGACGCAGTTCGAAGAGGAGTACATTCTGGCTTTTTCAGCTTAGAGCTTTTCCGCAATTTTACATATCAGGCCTAAGCTGACAGATCCTCAAAATATCAGACAAACATAATAACATAGTAGATAGTTGCAGTTGGAATAGCAAAACAGCGGAGAGATCCGCAGCTCTACGCTTGTTCCGGCATTTCCGAGGTTTTCCCGACTCCCAGAGTACACCAGGCGCAGGATAATTAAAAGAAAAGCTTTTATAAAGACTCTTATAGAAAGAATTGCTCTTCAATTCGAGAGGAATAGCTCATTGTAGACGTCGAGCAGGTGTTCGACAGAGTTACCCATTCGGAATTCCTACAAAATGTCAAGGAAAGACTACCCTCCCCGTACTTATCCCCTTATATGAAAGTACTTGGGCAGGGTGGTTCTTTTAAGTTCAGATTTGAGTCAGGTGTCTCTCCAGAGACATTGTATTACAGGCTTAAAGCTCATGTCTAAACATAAGTGGAAAACTGCCGGAACAAACTTTTGGAAGCCTTATTGGCTGTTTTGCAGTAGGAATAAACCCATCCAGAAGAACAGAAGATCTACTGTTGTGGTGATAATGACTCCAATCTGGAGATATTCAACTTTGGGAAGCCTCATCAAAAAGCTAACAATTAAAAGTAGAAAGAATTCAGAATCTGGCAATGAGGTTAGTCACGGAATGCCCATGGTATCAACGGAACTATGCCCTTTACAGAGACATGAACCTAACACAAGATATCTAAGATCATTGCAGATTTCCTAGGTTTCAGGCGAAGGCTTTCCAAGCCGTTCTTAAGCTCGGAAATCGAATACTCTTGCATTCTTAGAAAAGATTCAGTTTCTCCGCAACTTTCCATCTTCTAAATTGAATAAATTCCAAATTTTTGTATATTTTTTTCAAGTTTTTTTATTTTTCTTTTAATATTTTTATTAAATACATTTCGTTCATTTCTGTTGTTGTTATTAAATTTGTATGCATTTGTTGCTGTTTCATTGTTTTCATCTCTCTTTAATCATAGTTTATAATTTATAATTATTTCATTTGGTTTCTGATTCTGTTTCATGTGCTGTTGGGTTTGGTTTGGTTTCTTTTGGTTTCTTTCGGTTAGGTTTGGGGTTTTCCAGTTAAGATACGTTAGATACACACATACATATGAAAAAATAGTGAAATATTTGTGAAGTTGTTTTCCAGCTGGAATAGATATATGGAATAAATGCTGGGTTTACACGCTTGTGTCATACGTGTATGACACCATGGGGGAAAGACATATGTCATGTCTGGCTAAACTGAGATATGTTTTTTGAATTTGCAAAAAAATGGAGAAAAAAAACTTGTATATATGCACACTATGACACTAGTGTAAACCTGGCAATACATGCTCTCTATAAGAAAATATCTAAGTCTTTCCCTTCGGCTGATATTAGCACACATGCTAAAGCAGTGTTTACACTACATTCGATCTGATCTGATGTGTGTATATATATATATATATATTGTATATAATATATATGTATATGTATATATGTTGTATACGTATTCTAACTGTTCTTTACTTAGTTACTGGTGTTTTTACTGTTTGTTTACTGTACTTTACTGATCTACTGCTGGAAGCCTCAAAAATTTTTAGCTATACTTAAGATTGGCTTTATGTTCTATTACAGGAAGGAAGAAAGGACGGGGGTGACGGGGGTTGAGGGGGCAGATTCACTTTCAGCTTTACTGCTATTTTTGAAGGTGAAATGTAAATCTTATGCATAGAAATCGTATTGCAAATCAAATCATATTGAATCGTATAATTTGTGTATATATTATTCCATATTTTTTCCATTTTGAAATATATATATATGTATATATTATATAAGGTTTATATAAGTATTTACAGAAGCCGTTTATAACTTGCAGCTGGACATAATGACAGAATGTTTACACTAAGCCCATTTGTAAACCCGTCAAATCAACTCAGAATCAAACTCGATGTGTAAACAGACGCTCTCTCTAGGCGCTCCCCTATATATCCCTCTCTTTCTTTGACTAATGCCATTTCTGTTGCACAAAGTGAAACAAAAAGTTAATACATAAAAAAAATCTGTTTTTATATTGCACTTTTAAGGACTTTAAGCATAGTTTAGAAATTAGGCAACAAAATAACTAATTATACAATCATATATAATTCATATAGTTTGTTATAATAATAATAATCATAATAATGTTGATAATAATAATATAATACTTAGGTATTTTGGCACACATAAAAATAAGTGATAAACTGTTAAATTATATAAATATATATTGCACATTATGCTTTCAGAACTAACCTATAAATAACACTAGGCAATCAAAGATCAGAGTTACAATTGCTATGGAAATTTTGACGATTTTTCCAATATTTTAGACAAACGGAGGCATAGGAAATTGGTCGGTTGGGGTTATGTGTGACACTTTTGAAATCTCCATATAAGTAAAATTTATATAGCATCAAAATATGAACTATACTTTCAAGTTGGTATCCGAAAAGTTGGTATGGGATAAAGTAGTGGCAAGCGTTGGGAAATACTTTGAATAATCCATTTGTAACCATTTTTTTGTTCAATAAATCCTCAAAGTTCGATAAAAAGCGACAACTTTTAATAAAATTTTCAAAGATAGTATTTACTTAAGCTGGTGTTTGGAGTGATCGATCGGACCTTTAATTTATCTAACTTTCCGTCCATCTGTCTGTAATAGTCTCTCAGTGTACTGCCGTAATAATAAACTTCATTTTTTTGCAACATTTTTTGGTATCGCTCCGTTTGGATCTTCATGTCGTATAGCTGAAAGTCAATTTTGCGCATATTTGCCACATTTTTAGCGCTATTACCTTGAACTCTCTAAAACTAGTAGTTTTCTATATTATCTAACGAGCTACCAAATTTCAAAAAGATCGATTCATAAAGACAAGAATTTATCATTATTTAATTTAACCTGCAGCAGTTGGCTTATTGAAAAGAATAAAATTGTTGCATAATTTTGACCTGCTGCGCAAAATAGGCCCATTAAGTAGAGCTATAGCATTGTGGCTAATCGAATAGAGTTTTCAAATTTTCCGTGATTCGTAGTAGTTTCTTAGCTTCAGATGAAACTCTAGCGGCTTTCCTCCTAGCATATTTAAATTTGAGGTTTATAGAATCTTGGACTACTTTTAAGCGATCTATAAAAAAGTACAAGGGATAACATCAAAAAATTATATAGCAATTGTTTGAAAAACTCTGATCTGATATTTCAAAAACCTAGTGTTATGATAAATACTTTCTTTTTTCACTTGTTTTTCTTCGTCTTCTTCTTCTTCTAATTGCTTTCTTCATTGCAAACTGTTATACTTTGTTGTGGAACCAAAAAACCATTGACTGCTCTTAAAGATTGTTATGGAGAAGTTAGTATGTGTATATGGCTATCAGTGTGTGTGTGTGTGTGTGTGTGTGTGTGTGTGTGTGTGTGTGTGTGTGTGTGTGTGTGTGTGTGTGTGTGTGTGTGTCTGTGTAGCGGTATATAGGGTATTCTGACTGCATTGCACTGTTGTGATCAGCGTATCTCGTTGTCAAGCACACTTGACACATTCTTACATGTTTATTAAGGCAAATTTAAGCTGGAATCCCCATCGTGTCCTTAGTTTCTATTATTTCAGCTCATTTGAGCGCGCCGGCTACCCTTATTGGTCAGCATTAGCAAGTTAATAACAATTACAATATATATATATATATATATATATATATATATATATATATATATGTTTTTTTTTAATATATTTAAAACCAAAAACACAATATATACAAAAATCAGTTTCTGCTGACTCTCATCGTCGGAGATCGTAATATGAGATCATTCGGTTGTCAATTGTTCAGCCTTCTTGGCAGTCGACGTGACGTTCTGTGACGTACTATCCTCTCATGGTATCGTCTAGAATGTTTGTCAATCTCATCAAAACACGTAGTCAATTTCAGATCAGATCCAGAGTAGTGTTACAAAAGTATCACTCACACCCGGTAATCAGCCCTTGCAACTTTATTTTGGGCAACTTGGATTCGGCGTATCTGGCTATCGCCATTCGGTCTCAGGATGAAGCAGACCTTGACGGACATATTACTGTTTATATCGATGTTCCACCGTCTTGCCCTGCTGCATATTTTCGAATGTCATCGGCAGGATCGTATGTGCAGCGAATGTGGCCATCATGTCCCATTCAAATCATCATCAGGTTACATCACGTCATGGCTCTATAAGCCATATAACAGGGTCCTTAGGACACCTCCCTGTGGTACGCCAGCTGCCACCTCATGCTCAGAAGAAAGTGCTCAGTGAAATCGAACCGCAAAACGCCTTCGCTCCAGGTATGATCTCAGTAGGTGAAAGAATGGTGCAGGCAGCCTATTTTTAATTATTGATGCAATGCTCCACTGCCCCGCCAATCAAAAAATTTGATAACATGTGTAATTTGAGTTGAAACAAGGTTTTCAGCACACATGTACTACACAAATTGTAATTTTTCATTTTTTTTGTTTAATTACTTGAGAATAGAATCAGTATTCGATATATACTATAACAATACATGCAATAAGGGGGAGCAACAAACAATATATAAAATGATGACAGTAAAAACAATAAACTTAATTATAAGACTGACAAGTAATATAAGTTTCCAGAAAATTTTTTTCATTTTTAGGCTAGTCACATTTGCACTTAATTTGGGAATATAAATATCAATTTATATTACCATTATCTGTAAAAACTATCACAAGTCAACAGTCAAATTCAAAGCTTAGCCTCAATTTTGCATATGAACAACAGCCAAGTTTAACAGCTGTTAATTTAACATTCTGTTATAATTTCTGGTGTGTAGCTTCATGTTTTGATGTATTCGCAAAAAAACATGGCAATTAGAAATCTTTTGAAAGTGTCAACAAAAGCAGTAAGCTCGCTATTCACATTAGTAGTGCTTCAGGCTTCAACACCACGTATGGGCCTGGAGCCCTACGGCAACCAGAGTAATTGGCAAGGTGCTGCCCCCAACACTCGCTTTGAGGCCGAGTACAGTATTTCGACTGATGCCCACCAGCACATTTACCGCAAATTTGAGCCTTTCGACAATATTTGCACCAGTGTCCGAATTGCTGGCATTAATGGCATCCCACAATAACGGTGCAGCTGCGAAGAGGTTCCACTTTGACTCTAAAGTGGCATATCTTCTTGATTGCCAGGACCTCTTTGTTATTGAGCGCAGAGGCAATGTTCAGAAAGAACATGTCAATAGACACCTCGTCGGGGCAGCCGGGTTCACTACGCCGCTTGGGAATGTGAACTTCAAGCACTTTATGTCCCAAATATTCAATTTTGTATTTGATATGGCTATTGAAGGTGATGTGATGCAAGTCTTTGACGCAAACTCAATAGGAACGATCTTCTTTGAGTTGGTAACAGTGGAACTCGTACTGCTCTTCCTCTAACCAGCTGACGATGCTGCGGAACGTACTGGCATTGTTAGAGTCGCATTACTTCTCCCATTGAAGCCCTAGCCTTAATTGGTCACGTCCGAGATTCTACTGCTGCTTTTCATCAACAGATTCACAGATTGACGATTGATCCATGACTATTGGAGGTAGCTTTGGCAGGTGGATTGGCGGCCATACTCGGCTGGAGCTGGGTAGATCGTCACTGTTGAACTCCGCCACCCCCATTGCAGAAATTGCCATTGCCGTCGAGCGCATTATTAAACAGTCGACAACAAAGTACATTGCACCGATCACAATTCTTGTGCTCTATGGAGTCCTTACATGTAATTTGCAAATCGTTGAATATTACCGAATATTCAATTCGAAAAACTCAATCGGAATCAAACTTTTCTGCACCCACAAATCAAACCATGAGGCTGTTTGTGCTTACTTAAAACACAAGCATGAATTTTTCACCCATGCGTCCAAAACCGAAAAACCTTACAAAGCTCTCCCCACTGGGTTAGATAAGGTGGAGACAGTTGCATTAAAAGCAAAACCAATCCACATGGGCCTTCAATGTATAGACGTCAAATTGGTCGAAAAGAAACAACTTAATAACAGTGCCTTCATATTACATGTAGTATTCTTTGAAAACAAAAGTACTACTCTAAGCAATCTTAAGAAGAACTTTTCAGTCATCGAGTACGTGAAAGTTAGATGGGCCTACCAAAAGCAACAAGATAACGCAATGCTATAACTACCAAATGTTTGGTCATGGCTCCATCATGTTCTCACTGTGCATGTAACCGTAAAACCGTCGATTGCCTACAGACGACTATTAAGTGTGCCACCTGCAGTGGGGCGCTTCCTCTCCTGACTGCCCTAGCAGACAAAGCTATATTAACATCAGAGCACGTTCCCAGACAAACCGCAAAAATAGACAACCCAAAGGGCAACATAGAGGTCCACTCGGAGGACAAGGTCCGCCAAACAACCTAGAGGCTTTTCTAAGACTGTCAAACCAACCTCAACAGAGGGAAAAGTCTCACTGGGCTCATTTTTCCAGACCTATGTCGACAAACGATGATCTTTTTATACCGTGATCCCAATTGAAAATTGGTATGAAGGGTATAATAAGTTTGTGCAAATGTATGTAGCAGACAGAATGAGTCGTGGCAGACCCCATAAAGCATATATATTCTTGATCAGGATCAATAGGGGAGTCGATTTAGCCCTGTCCGTCTGTTTGTCCGTCCGTCCATCTGTATGAACGCGCAGATCTCGGAAACTACAAAAGCTAAAGACTTCAAACTTGGCGTGAATATCCGTGTATAGCATAGGCAATACGAGTTTGTTTCAAATTTCGGATGCCACGCTCCCTCGCGCGATAATCAATAAAAACGATTTTCGATAAATTGGCCATAACTTTGGCATTTATAAAGTAATCGTCACCAAATTCGGTAAATAGAGTCATTATTATAAATTGCAGTTTCCCAAAATTTTGATAGATCCCTCCACTTTTCCGGAAAGTGCCGAAGTGTATATAACATAAAACAAATAAATAATTGAGTGCATGAATATATTAGTAGATAAGTGAACCAAGAGTGAACAAAAAAAGAAAATAAAATAAATAAAACAAGTAAGAAAGCTCTAGTCGAGTGGGCTCGACTACGAGATACCCTGATCCCAACAGTGCAGTGCAGTC